>JAQGBJ010003804.1:0-11696 GCA_034698345.1 Sphaeridia pumilis | reverse complement strand
TATCTGTCGATCCCGGATGAGGTTTCGGTCGCTTTCCAGGTTTCTTTGTCGTTGTTTTGCGTCTGCTACCTTCAAGAGGAGAAATGAAGTGCATAGACATTTTTGTCGCTCAATTCTCGTGTATATATTTGTCACTATAATTTTTAACGGGTCTTTTTACCTTTCTGTCGCTATTATCTTAAATTAGTATCTAAACATATTTGTCGCTACATTTTTGTCACACTCACCCTCATGCGGATGTGGCACATTGTAATGCCCGCCACTAGTCCTCTTGACCACGCTGCCTCTTACTCCTCCTCCACCTTTACTCTCATTGCTCCGCCTCCCTCCCAGCTCCTCCTCCCCTTCGTCAAAGTACTCTTTCAACCCTTCTAGGTTTGACTCTGAATACTTGAAGAGGTCATGACGTCCATCCTCCCTTTCAGTTCCGGCAATCTTCCCTGTCTCAACCACTGAAAAAATTGATGAAGCCACAAGTAAAGCAGCAACTGTTGAAGTCGAATTAGTCCATGAATTCAGAGGTGGTTGAGGAATCGCTTGGTCGATCAACATTGTACGGCTAGTACACAGTATCACTAATTCCTGCTTGTTCTTCAGGCGTTTAATGAAATTCTGAATCTATAACTATAATTGTTTATATGAGCAGATGCTAGCTGCAGCAGCTGTTTCAAGAACAGGTGTTAACCAGAACAAACGCTATGGAATCCTGAAACAATTGTACAAGCTTGTGGTCATCTCTTAACCCTTTATGTTTGTTGATTGATGAAAAGTCGAAGTGAATCGGGTATTTGATTAGTGGGTCATCTAATGCGTTCTATTTACTATAGGCCTCTAAAAATACGCGTTTTATTAGGCCTGAACATGAGCGTCTAAATGCGCTCATACAAATCAAGGCAATCCGCCGGCCTCCATCAATGATTTACGCCAAAAACATATGGGATAGCACGCAACCTTTTAGCAGCTTCAACGGTCAATCAATATCAATCAAACAGAATTAGGTCTATAAAAACGATGTAAACAAACGTGCACCAATTTCCCAATTTCTTTTATTAATTCTTGTTCCATAAAAGAACCGGTCAAAGCTGACCAGGCAGAACCGACATGACCGAGTTTGATTTTGGAAAAGTTTGCTATCTTTATGTATTTTCAACGCTGAATGATGATATTTTGAAACCGTTAAGATTCTTCATAAATGACTGATAGGATGGAGGTTTCCGGTTTCTTTTGAATTGAAAACTTGATATCAAAAAGGATGGAGCAAGATAAAAAATCCTTTAAAACTTCATTTCATTTATTGGATGAGCCGTTTGGCCCGTTATCCTGCGTGTTTCTCCTAAAGTTGACATTCGCCAGAACCAAAGTCCTTGAAAACAGCAAAACTGCTGATGATTTCTCAAGAAAAACGGAAATGAACTGAATCACCGAATCTTGATTTATACTTCATACAAAGCTGTAACATTCTGGTATCCAGTCGTATTGACATTTAGTGCTTCCAGACGAGCACAAGTCTTCCGAACTCCAAAATCAGTATTCAACAATTGAGATGGGTTGGCAACTGTTGTTGCCATTGGTGCTCTTGGGCCTCGCTAGCTCCAGCAGCGCCATGTTAGACTATGTCGACGACTACAGCACAACTGACGACACTTCAACAACGACTCAAGAAACTGTAACGGAACCTGAACCTGTTCTCCAGTACTACAAGCCGAAATACATCGAACCGTGTTACGTAGAAAAACACAAAGCTCAGGCACTTTTCGTCCAGATGAACACCACTGTCCACAACCTTAATCGAAACGACAGACACTTACAGTGCCACGACAAGCTCAAAATAGTTAAAGTACAGCCTCAAGACTTCAAAATATGTTCAGAGGATAGAATCCAGGGCATCCAGCGGGATCTGGCTGAACTCACGTCAAGGCTTTTGGAATTCGCCATCCGAATCGAGGAACCATCCGAAATCGAAGTGTTCAATTTGGACAGGGAGAAGTTTGAACTCTTGGACCAACTAAAAGGTGCGTTTAACCGATCGTAAATTCTTAGTTTTGAAACTAATAAATTACTTTTAGCCTTAATGATTTTTTACGGCCCATCCCCTTGTGACGATACCACAATTGTACTCTACCCTTTTGGACCGTTGTTGGAGTACGTCGAGTACAACCTCAACAGCATCATCACATTGATCAAAGGCACCAGACCCACTCGACTGACCCATCCGACAGCACCGACTTCGACAACGCCAATACCAACAACCACGCTCAAACCAACGCTCGACCAAATGCTCAATTCCAGCCAAGTATTCTCAGAGCTCTTCCAGCTCATACGTGAGAACCATAAGTCCATTGCAGCTTCAGCGAGGGAACCCACCCTGGAGGAAATGCTCATTTCAAGCAAAAACAAAACGGAGGAAATAATTCGACTGATTCGCCAATCTGCATCCTTTGCAGTTCCTGCATTAGTCTCAAAGTATTATACAGAAGAAGCTTTCAACTTCGACACAGTACTACACTTCGTCCAAGGTCTCCCCACAGCTGAGAGTCGCATATTTGGCTTCGAAGCCCTTCATAAACTGATTCAGCGGTCCCAACCAGACCATGGAATATTACAGCTATGGAAACTTACGCGAAGCGTGCGAGATTTGAAGGAGTCCAGTACAGCCAATTCGAAGTCAGTGGGTCCATTTGCAATGTCAAAGCTGTCAGAGCTGATGCAAGACCTTCTCGCGAATCAGACGGCGGATTGTGACGTGACCAATGTTGCTTATCAACTTAGACTTGCTGTAGGTGACCCCTCATCGGAATCAGCGTATCTGAATGCAACTTTTCCCACCCATCGGTGGCGCATGTACCCGAGTAATAAGACAAGGAAACTGACCTTCCGCATACTGCCAGTGGGGCCTAGCTTCAGCTACATTCTGTCTTCTTTTGACTCAAACACTGGGACCGGAAACAAATATCAAGCAAAATCATCTGAGCGGTATGCACTTCGGAAACACCCCCCACCGGACAACAATGATAGTCATTGGGATTTGGTCCCCGTTCCAAACACGGTGAACCAGTTCAAGATCATGACTGCCAATTCTGACCTTTTGTTTGCACACAGCTCGGCGATGGGTTCTGGGAAGTACAGCGGGATGCGCCGAGTCCTTCTCCTTCGAAGCGGCCATTCGAGCACTGATCTGATTCCAGGAGCTGATAAGTGGATTCTGGACTGCAGGCCCGGCGTATACGACAGCAGCCATGATATTTAGTTTTCTTGTCGTTAGTTTCGGTTAAAGTTTTTGCAAGTTGAATCGTATCGAAAGTTGCAATCAACGTGCTTTATTAAGCAAAATTTTGTTAATATCAAATATACAACGTTCCCGATACCTCAGTCAGCGTGTAAGGTCAAGAGCTCCCATTTCAATCAAGTTTAAATGCCTGCCTAATAAATTATAACGGTTGGATCAAGAAGTCATCATAAAAATATCAACATCCGACAATCAGCCAGTTATGCAACTCTTTGCTCATGCGCGCATCTCTTCCAACTCCAACATCCCGTTACTTTCAGTCACGAAAGGTCCGCGCTTGAAGCGCTTCAACAGCCAACAGCTTTGAAACCCGTTTCTGGCTCATCTGCGCTTCTTCCTTCTTCTTATTTCTCCCATCTTCTCTTCTTACCGGTCAAATGGGCAGCTGCGCTGCTGCGCTCCGACGTTCCCTTGTTGCAATAACTTGATTTAATCAATGTATGCCGACGAACTCTTCTTGTTCTTCCTGCGAACAAGAGAATTTCGCAAAGGCCAATTCCTTGAACCCGTTGGCCAGTCGGAAAATTGCGGTTCTGCAGTGCAGGTCACTTGTATTTTCAGAGCCCGATTCAATTTTTTTCATACAAAAATGCAAGCTGCCAAATTCTTCGCCCTGGCCGTTTTGGTCTTTGGAGTTGCCTCGGGGCTTCCAGTCGTAAGTTAACCTTTAAAGTCGCCTTTAATCCCAATACTTCCTATGAGCTTCAAAGAGATTGAATTCCAACCCGCCAATTTCAAACGCAACTAACTTCCCAAGAACCATATATTCAAAATCTAACCCGCTAATATCAAACCATCCAAAATCTAACCCGCCAATTTCAAACTTTTCCAGAGTCAAGACGACCAACCAGCCACCACCACCAACCCCACTGTCATCTTCGAACGCCAAGAGGAAGGTGGCGCCACTGAAATCTCGACAGGAGCCATTGAGCCCAACGCCGAAGACGACTCTGACGAAGCCAGTTCCGAAACCGTCACTGAAGCCGCTGTCAAAGAAACCGTCACCGAACTTCCAAAGGCTAAGGTTCCACTCAACTCCACCTTCAACCAAGAATGGAACATTGTCACCAGTCCCGAGATCCAGAACGACGAAGCCGCTGTTGACGACGAAGACAATGAAGTGAACCCCAACCCCAGTGCCGTTGGAACCAAGAAGGTCGAAAAGCCCTTTGTCGATGAAAAGGCCAGTACTTTTGAGCAAGAATGGGCCTATGTCAACGGTAACGCCAGTGCTGTCACCAAGCCACCAAAAAAGACCACCGAAGCTCCAAAAGCACCATCTGGTGGCGCTTCAACAACTTCAACCACCGCCAGAACCTTCCACCAAGAATGGGAAGCCGTCAACGGTCTCGACGCCAACAAAGCCCAAGAGCAGGAACCTGCTCAAACCGACTCGCCCAAGGCGGTAGAGGGCGCCACCGAATCGCCTGCTGGCGTTGACGAAGAGGAGGAGGAAGAAGATGAAGAAGCTGCAGTCACCGAAGCCCCTGTTGTCACCATTACGTCTTCGACCAAGAAACCCTTCGTTGTTGGATCCATCGGCGAAGCCAGTTTCCAAAAGGAATGGGCTGTCGTCACTGGAGATGTTGTGAATGCTCCGCAAAATAACGAATCTTCTTCCAACGGTGCTAAAGCTAGAGCTGACTGTGGTAATGGAGCTTGCTAATTTAAAATGTAATTTTAATCAAGGGGAAACTGGGATTTGTTCAATTAAATTATTTTGAGAAATAAACCTATCTTCAACAAACAAAACTTCGAGCGTTTTCCCATTATTGTCGCCCAGTTTCCCATTGGTTATAGAAAGGGCGGTAAATTCAAAAACCTGTATTTTCATACGTTTCCACTTACTCAGAATGCGGCCGCGTCCCCTTCCAAGTCTCTGGGGGCGGAGTCAACGAATGGCCCTGGACCGCCGCCATTGTGAGGCACGGATTCATCGCCGGAGGTCGCCCGCATTGCGGCGCCACCCTCATCAACAACAAATACGTCTTGACCTCTGCAAACTGCATGGATGGGTGAGGACAAAGATGGCGCGAATTTCAAAATTTAAACCTCCCGCGCTTTGACCCCTGACCTTTTTTTATTAGGCTCCTCCCCGACCGCACCGAAGTATGGGTTACTGTCCACGACAGCCTGCAGGAAAAATCAACGAGTGGAACTCTCAAGCTTCAAGTCGACAAGATCCTTATGCATCCCAACTACAACAGAAGGACTTCGGAGAACGACATTGCACTGGTCCGCCTACAAGAGCCGCTCAACATTGGAGAACGCTACTACTTTGTCCCTGCTTGCGTGCCCGCAGGGCGTGCTGACTACTCTGGAACCATGGGCAAGATGGCCGCTTGGGGCAGCGCGGCTTTGGGCGTTTACAACCAGAGAGTGAGCAACAACAAGATTTGCAAGGCCGATATGCCGATTCTGTCCAACGAAGTTTGCAATCGGGATACCAGACACGTTGGCAAGATTACCAAGAATATGGTTTGTGCTGGCTTTGTTACGCCTACGCAAGAGAACAGATGCATTGTAAGTTTGGGGTGGTTTTAGATATCCTTGGTTCTTCGGCTTCAAATATTTTTAAACGTTTTAAGTTGTTTGGGTGATATTTTCAGAGCGACGCCGGCGGTGGTCTCATAATCAGAAATGGCGGAAGACATACGTTGGTTGGAGTTACTTCCTTCGGCTACAGTCCAAATCGAGCTTACAGTCCTACAGTCCATACTAGAGTTTCAGGTACTTGATTTTTGAAAATAAGTCTTTTAGAAAAAGCAAATGGAAGGCTTCTGCAACGCTGTTTGTTTTGAATTTTAGAATACGCTGAATGGATCTTGCACAACACGCGTGATGGCGAATGGTGCGACTGAATGTTGGATTAAGCGGCGGGGATAAGTTATTTACGTGTAAATTTGAAATCGAGATTAAAGAGTTATATACATAGCGCCCTCTGGCGAAATGTTTCAAATTAGTTTCAATGCAATTGAGCCAGTACCCATTTACCAAGCAATTCTTGATTACATCCAACTTATAGAAAATCCGGGTATGCTATTTCTGTCTGGAGCACGTAAATGGAAGCAACTAATGGTTTTCAAAAAAGCAAGAAATAATTCTTCGAGATTCTGTAAACTCAGCGTTATTTTCAGCACAACAAGTATAGCCAGCGCACCAAACTTCTGCTTTTTCAAGTCGAGCTTCGAGTCTTTGCCAGGGCACCAAATCTTGTTTACGAAGCTTCTTTCGTCTCGGTTAGTAGCCTTCATATTCCATAGATTCAATGTTGGCAAAATTCCACTCCACAAGGAATCTTCAGAAGCAAAACAGAAAATTCAATGCCGATACGACCGCCCTTGCACTAGGAGCGCCACCAGTTAGGTTTTGCTTAGAACTTCAACAAAATATTTATTTTCCCATAACTAATCATTTCAGCTGGAATCCTAAGTTTATGTTTGTGAAGATAAGCAATTGACGTCTTGGCCTTTCGTGCAGAAACATGGTTACCGAAGAGCAGGTACCTGCAAGTAAAACAAGGCCCGCTAAAAGCCTAATAGTAAACTTTACGCAACCCAGTATTTGTTTATTCAGCACGTAACATTGCCTTGGTACCAAAATTGCTTGTAGAAGGTAACAGACATCAGATCAGTCAGAGTGACAATACAGGCTATGTACCTAGCTTTTTGATAGGAGATATATTGAACAGCGGCATTTGTTCCCAATGTACATGTCCAAAATTTAATGAGCAACATTTAGAACTTTCTCACCCCCTATTGCTCCATTCACTAGAAAATAGAAGGCCTTAGCTCAAGTGGATTATTCCAGGTTCGAGCAAATGAGGTTGATTGAATCGCCTTTATTAGGGAATTCTCAAAAGTAGGTTTGGAGAGAGGTATTTGTTCCAACAAATTTCGACCCTGAAACACTTACATCCTCGACGGGATAGCCATCGACGTGTTTCCGAAGTGACCGTGAGCTTCCGACCATTGCTGATGCATACCTGAACATCTTGAAAGTAAAATACACGGATGAACTTGAACGACGGAAGATCCAGCTGTACTGCCCAAGCTCTCTTTTCTGTAATAGCTACAATCGCATGAGGCTGTTCACAGACGGCATAATAAGTATCAGTGGAAGCAATCAGTGGGATCTGGCCCACAAGTTTGAAGATGCTGTTCAATCGATTCTTGGATTGATTCATGTGAAGGAAGCTATGGTTTACTACGTGCTTTTGGGAAAAAACGAGTTTTTATCTATAGTTGCTGTTTTGGAATCCCTCAAGTACATTTTTTCTTATAGAACGCGAAAAGATTTGATACTGCATACTGAAAGTACCACTGTTTTAACGATGGTCTACACCGTCTGACAAACGCTTTGTCCGAAAGGTTGAAATAGGATTCGTGGGAGTTCGAAATTTTACAAAAAACCATCTCCTGCATTTTGAGCAAGGTATTAAGTATTTGTTCTTCTCAAATGTATTTACTTTTGACGTAGAGCTGGAAGAGAAAAAATTTGCAGCTGAGGAACTTAAACAACGCGGTAAACTCACATTTCTACTACGATTCGTGACAACTGAGATGAAGAAAAATGTGCTCCAGGAACATTTGAGAGCTATGGCGGACGAAAAAGGCAATTCAAACTTCCTCGGCAAACAAATCCAAGCCAGGTAAGGAGTTGCTACAACAACTGGAACACCTGCAGGACACTTTGCAATAAGTATTGACCCTGATGAACATGATGAACACCTCAAGCAAGTTTTTTTTCTCTTTGGCGAAAAACGAAGTTATTTACCAAAGTAGTCCCGCTTTAACAATCAATTGCGTTTATTGACCTTTGGCAAATTCTGTTTTGCAGCAAAATACGTTTCCATTGCATATAAAGCGCTTACTGCGGAATCGGAGGCTGTAAAAAAAAAGTTGTTCAAAGGTTTTCAATTAAACTTGACTTTATATGCACTAAGCTGTATTCAACTGCATTCGAAGATTCTGATAGATGATAAAAAGTAAAAACTATTCATTGAGCAACATTTCGAACTCCATTTTGGCTCACTCAATAGCACCATATCATTTGTTAGATATTTTTCGCGCATACCCTTTTTTATAAATCTCATAATCTCCATTAGCACAAAATTATTCTCCACAAACTTTTGCATTTGTCATAGATACACAGGTAAATAACCACCTGCGTCCCTATGCGTTCGGAAACCGATCGACACAACAAAAAAATTCACAAAGGCTTTGAAGGCCATAATGAACCTGTCGTGAGCGACCATGGTTTTTTGAATGTCGTATGAAGTGATATTTATTCGCTAATACGTCTCTACAAAGGTGACAGATCACGAACTTCGGCCGTGCATAATGCATATGTCTGATGTTAAAAAGATCTTCGTCTGGTAGTGCCAATACATGTACAGGAGACACGTCCATTTTCAGCTCTAAATTGCGTTGCCGGTACTGGAGTCGCCAGTGATCAAAGCGATCATCAGCATGTACTTCCAATTCGAGTATCATTTACTTTGTTCTTCACGTAATAGGCGACCAGGCTACGAATATATCAGTTGCCAGACTTGCTAGTACTGCCGTGCTGGCAAGTCGTTTTTTAAACAAATTAGAAGCTAGAAAATGTTGAAGCTTCTATATAAGCAAATTTCGGAATTTCAGCTCTTCGATAGAATCGCAAGTTTGGTGAATACTAACGATCGGAGATTAAATTGTCTGTCTCCGTGTTGCTCTGACCGGCAGGGCAGAAGGAACGGCAGTGTGTGAGAAGGGAAGGACGAAATAAATACTTGCTCCAGAAACTGCTGACTTCCGTTCATCTCCCAGTTTGACCATCTCCGGTACGCTGGACAAGCACTTGCGCTAGCGAGCCTTGAAGCTGAAGCACTTGCTTCATTTTCTCCGATCACACTGCGTACATGATAGGACTAAATAGCTGAAAGTGTTTCCCGTCGCATTATTGTACACCTTCAGAGCCCATTCCCACAAACTGCCAAATACATGACTGAAAAAATATCTGATCGATAGCAAATCTCTTGACGTTTGCATTATTATGAAATAACACGTATCTCTGGATACGGTTCGGTTTAGTATTATAAAATTATGCGTCATATGTAACAGTAAGATACTTGGAGAGGCAAGGTAGCGGAGAGGTGTAGTGCTTGGGATTCTTAGCCGTGATGAGCGAGCTATGATGCCTGGGTTCGCATCTCCGAGCGAGCAATAAAGCCTCTCCAAGCCCTAGTATCTGCTACTTGGCTCTGTGTTAGTACGGGGTAGCAGCGCTGCTGGGTGTTGTGTGTATAGCGGAGGGCAGGAAGCTGCCGGTGTTGTCTGAACGCTATAAGCCGCTCTATACCGAATAGAGACAGACGCTTACACACAATCCTCATAGAGACCGGACTCTCTCTGTGGGAAGGGATCTGTATATAGGCGTGTAATGACACTGTTACGGATAACGTTGCGTAATACCTTAAAAGATAGAAAATACCGTCCTGAAGAAGCCTCTCCTTTCAGTCGAAAACTCATAATGAAAGACCTTCGTTCTTTACTTTCAGAAAACACGGTGTCCGACGTAATGTATGTTCGATACAACCAAAACTGGAATTGGAGTTTGAGTTTCGGCTGTAGTTTATGTAAGAATATTCTTTTGACTGTCAGTTGGTGTTCATAACATTTTTTAATTTGTATTATTTGGTATTGTATTTTCACCGGCATTCATTAAAATCGCTGTGTTTATATTCATCAGTATTTTTAACGAAAGTCTTCTCAGTATTCATATTCTTATTCATATTCTCAAACGTCATTCTTACTGAGTTACAAAAAATGTTCTCATCAAATATAAAAAACCCCACCACAATAAAAATCGCTAATAGAGTCACCAGTTTTACGTACTGGTTTTGAAAGCAGCCTCATATTGAATACGAAGCTAAAGATAAACAAATGAAACTATTCCTATCACCTTAATCCACTTATTTGTAATTTTCACTTACCTCGATTTTGAATACAAAGTTGTGCAGACGTTTGTTTTCATAAATATTTCTAACGAACTTCCAGTGGAACTTGAAAAGATTTTTCGGGATCTTTTTTGTTCTTTTTCTGGCTGTCGTTCAATGGTAATTGGACTTAATCGGTTCCGCTTCTTGTAAACTCATTTATTACTACGTTTTAGATGGTCAATGAATCGTCCATCGTATATAAAAAGGCGCGTCGTTTCCCTGAACAAACGCTATCGAAATCCGATAATCAACAGGTTTTCTGAACTGTGATGCGATCCCACGTATCCGTTAACCGAGAGGATTTCAGCTGACAATTTTGGTCGATTCCAAGGCTTGTTTGATATCGCTCGAAAACTAGGCAACAGTAATGCTGTAAGATACCCATACGTGTGCGGCTAGATGTGCAGCTCCACATGTCTCTGTGTTATTCGCCTAATACACGCCAAATAGATTAACAACGCAAATAACCGCTATTTCGACGGTTTTGAAATCTCGGACGCATAGCTTGTTCATTCAAGCAGGGTGCGCAAACAATGAAAGCGCTTGCACAAGACATTTATGCTGGATTGACTGAATTCAAACCAGCTGGTGACGTAAAACACAGGTAAAAAGATCAAGTGTTAGCCCTACTAATCTTTTTTGGTGGAATATCCAAATCAAAATTCCACTTTCGGGTTGACTGGGGGATACATGGATGGACAGTATGTGAAAAATAAAGAGAATGTTCCAAATCATCTTATGGATCCGACTGGGCAATGCGAGGAACTTCTAAAGAGCGAAAAGCTTTTCTATTGGATCCGGCTCACCTTTAGTCACTACCGTAGGACGCTGTTCGACAAAATTCCAGTGTTCAAGGTGTTGATTATCCTTCTCTGCTGCAGCCTATTTATGGAATACCGATGTTCTAGCAATTTTCTTTTCAGCGAATGAAGCAAAACGATGTTGAAGTTGAAGATTTCTAAACGAGCAAGTGCTTAACGAAGGCGGCAAAAATAAATTTGCAATAAGTCTGCAACAACATCCTTTTGAAACTCTTGAAAATCTTTTTGGTTTTGTGAACCTAGTTAGCTGTATAGACCCAGGAATTAGCGAGACTTTATTCATTCTTACCGAGTTTTAATCGTACAAGATTGAAGATATATTTTTTTCAATTCTTGCAAGTGTTGGCTAACTGGATATTGGTGACGGTCATACATTGGCTGTCCGGAACTTCAAGAGACCAAGAATACTGGTAACAATGTGAAAATGAGCTCCAGACTTCGGAATTATCGGTACTTCTCTGCGTTTATTGGTCACAACAACAAATCTCGTTTGTAAAACTTCCCGTTCCCCAGTAACTAGAAAAATGTTCAAGGAAGCAACAAGTCATGTCAAGTTGTATCCAAGTCCTCGGACGCCCAATGTTTGTTTATTGACAATAATACAACA
>JAQGBJ010003803.1:0-11698 GCA_034698345.1 Sphaeridia pumilis | reverse complement strand
AGAGTACACGATTCTACTCTAAAAAAGTCCGACTTTGAAGTTCAAGTCCAAAGTTGCAGCCTGTAACAGCCTTTTTTTCATCGAATTTGGCGAAAAAAGGGCTGTTACAGGCTGCAACTTTGGACTTGAACTTCAAAGTCGGACTTTTTTAGAGTTCGCCAAATTCGATGAAAAAAGGACTGTTGCGGGCTCCAACTGGGGTCGTGAACTTTGAAGTCGAAGTTGTCCTTTCCTTCGATGATTAATGATGTTGGAGTCAAAATTTAAAAAATGGTTTCGAAGTAAAAGGACATTTTCCCCCATCTTTAAGCTCCAGAAGGTCTTGGGAAAGCTTCCTGGAAAGAAGAAACAAAAGTGTTAGGAGGAAGCTCGAGGGAGCTCCAGACTCCAGAATTGATGAACAAGACGAATGATCATGGCATACGAGTAATGTTTTCAACCCGCCTCCGGTTTATATCCTGGAGACCCGCAACCACCTGCTCCCAGTTTGAGCTTAAGTGTTGTACAGAACACAAGTGAAGAAAGTGGTCGAAACTCCGAAGATTCAAGTACAAGTCGTGGGGTGAAAGCGTAGAAGACAGCGATTTAGTACACCAGTTTGCAGTTTGCCCCGCTAGAGAAAAAGTTCTCAAGTTTTTGGGAACATATTTTAAAATCCCTGGAGAAATAACGAGTCATCTAACATCTGTTTAAATGGGTGAGATTCACATTGTCAGTTCATCAAGCCATAAAAGAATTAATTACATTTATACTTCATTCAAGCAAAATCTTTAAACTAAGGATCCTGTGTATTGTTACAGATTTCAGAAGCCGAACGTGGGCCCTTGGCGTGAGCGCCATTTTGGTCCTGGCGTCCTGCAGCACGACTTCGAACGCCAAAGCTGTACTTGCGCATCCTGAGCTCGAAGCAACCGATATTTGCCTCTTCACCTGCGAATTCTGCTTTAGGGTATGAATTCGATCATTTATGCTTTATTTTTACGCCATTTTGAATGAAGCTCGATCAGCAGCGCCGAGGGTCGAAAATGAAGATTTTCTTGTTTGATCAACAGGACGAAGGACTCGTTGGCTGCGCCAACGAGTGTTTAATGACGGAAGGCGCCATGAACGCCCTCTGGCGGAAAGCGTGCCCGCTCCTGGGCCTGGAGCCCATCTTTCAGCAAGTGCCGCCGCCTTCGCAGTCTCACCACCACCAAGAGTCGCAGGAGTCACTTCAACAGCTCCTGCAGCCTCTTCAGCAGTTCCAGTCGCATCGTCAACATCAAGTTGCTGGTGGAAGGTCCCTTTTGAACTGATAGAAGCGCGAGCGCGGCAAGTTTGAAAATACTCTCAGAATGTTTATGAATAGTCCACTTATAACTGAATGGTGCTTGGGGCAATCCCACAACTTTCTCCGAAACGCTGTAAAATTAGCTTCTATTTCAACCAGATCTCGACTGCTACGATGCTAAGTTGAAAAGTAAATGGCAAAGGTTAGACGCGTTTGAAAAAATTCACGGACGTTGCTCTAGCTAGCAGCTAAACCTTGACCTAGAAATTGAACTTGAAACCGGCTGTTCGAAGAGGTGAAATACATACACATTTAATGTCAAGAAATCATGAGCAAGTTGATTTTTTGCCTGTAAAAAAACTCCAACTGTATGCTAGGAATGTAGGCGGTGTTGGTAATTTAATAAAGTTAATGAACAAAACCAGTTCAAGTCTCTTCTTTCTCACTCTTGTGTGTCAAGCGAAGATGAAATGCGTCACATTTTTTTAGAATTTAGAGTCAACTTGTAGTAGTAAACATATGGGATTTGGGCGGTGGGAGTCGCCCGGCTGGTATATACGAGTAACCCAAATATATTATACGTATCTCGTTCTTCATTAAAACCTCGTACGTTACAGAGACGTCACAGTCACAAACAACAACTTTCAGCATATTTCAGGATCAGGTTACAGGAGGCTGAAATTGTAGTCACTCATTTCACGTTTTACTGTACAAAAATACTGCTGCTATTTTGAAGGAAGGATGATTGAAATGTGCAAAAACATAAAAGCGCCCTCTGGCGGCTGAGCGAGCGCCGATGTTTTGCGACTCCTTCCATGGTTTCCGCACATTTTCAGAGTTTACTTGAACTTGTCCAAAATTGTAATTTGCAAAAAGCCTATAGTGGAGAAGGATGACGTCATTTGACATGTTGCAGGCTGAGTTTCGAAGACGTTTCAGCGACTGTGAAAAGGATGATTTTCAGCATGGAAGGAGTATACACGGGCAATATGGAATGCCATGGTAAAATATGTTTTATGGACCGTCGAAAGCGTCATTTCATGCATTTGCAATCTTGAAAAGAGATCCGACGTAAAGTGCATATTCTATGACAGTTTTGGAAACCAACGTAAAGCAAGACCGAAACGAGGAACAGCGATAAGGAATAAACTTGAGGCCGGAATTGAGCTTCGTGTTTTTTGAAGGCTATTGTTTTGCCATTTATCCCTGGATCGGAATCAGGTGCGCTAAAAATAAATCTTTCAATCATTTCTTTCTTCAGCTTGTTTGTTTTCGGCAAACACAAAAGCCTGACTGTGTCCATCGGATTCTGAATTTCTCATGTTTCTCATTGGGCTGTGAATGTGGGCGACCTGGATTTGTGGACATTGAGACAACCAGATGCGAGCTTCTTTTGGTTCAAAAGTAAACAATAGAAAATAGATTCCGGGCTTCTCTTCCTTACCAAATTCGCACACGCCGCCATATAAGAATCTGTAGCTTATTCGCTCATGTTTTATGTGCGTGGATTGTTTTGTTTTGCGTCAGTTCCTCCCGCTTGCTGCAGATTCCATTTCCGTTTGACAAACACGATTCCAAGCTAAGGCGGATTCCCAGACCCGCTAATCATCAACTTTTCTCATTCAGTCTTTTACCTTGACTTACGCTACGCGGAAAGGCAATGAGATGTCCTTTGAAAAGTTGACAAACCAAATGTTAGCTTGTGAGAAGTTGAGAAAAAGTTGAACGAAGGCGTCGATTCAACAGCGGGAAATGAAGCGAATCAAAAACATGAAAAATCTTAATACAAGACATTCTGAATCCCAATTCAATCGCCAACTTTTCGTAAATGACGTCATTCACTCACTCAGTCAGTCCGCATTTCTTTATCGCTTTTAAAAACCAGTGAATCAAATACAAATCATCTTCTTCTCATGTGTCCCACTCTCCCACTTGACTTTCTTCCTTGCACCATTACTTTCATTCAAGGGTAAAAAAGCGAGCACATTTTATATTTATGTTACAGGTTACAGCATACTGTTCTTTTACAAGAGTTACTTCAATTTAACAGGTCAATTATACATTTAGAACAGAAACAGAGGGTTGCAAATCCAGTTTTATTGTGTGCAAAAACACTATAGAATTTGGCGAAATTTCGCCATTACAGCTTAAGCTTAAGATGTAATTCGCACTAGCAATTTTCAAGACTTTATGAGTGGAGTCAAGAGTTGTTTTTGTCGTCCCTATTAAAAGCTGTAGCTCCCAAAGCATTAAATTCTCATTCAGGTATTACCTTTGCCAAAAACACATCTCTTCTCAAGTATATATATGTATTTTTTATACAGGCTTTTCATCAGCAGGGTAAAAATATATATTCGCTAATAAAAAATCACTAAAGGCAAAATGCTTATACTCAAATAGTTTTTCTGCTGCGCTTGTTAAAGTGTCTAATTTCAAAGAAACCTGTAACTCTTGCTGCAAAATAGAACCTTAAGCTACTGTACCTGAAATGGAGGGAAGTGTGAACCAAAATTTTGCAGCTAACGGCATTAAGCTACAGCATAATTTCCAATGGACCGACGAAAACTCATCCCGCGTATGGCCTTGCAATTTTGCAAAATTTGAGGGCAAGGTGAACCGTTTCTGTTCATTTCCTTACAAGAATCCTTCAACTACTGACTAACTGAATCCGCCCGTTTGCTCAAATGACCGGAAATACAAGCAATAGGAGCGCTATTAAAAGACAAAAGAAACGTTAATCGCCGTATGTTGTTTGTTCCTTCTGGCTGGCAACTGGCAGTTTGTTGTTGTTGTAAACTTGAGTTTGTGAATTAGAATTTTGGCAAGCTGTGAGTGTAAATAGGCAGGCTGTTTATGATTTAGGGAATTTTGCAAAAACTCTCGATTCGCAGGAGCAGAGTGGGAGGAAGAGGAGGTGGAGGAGGATGAGCTCATATTATCCCAATTTCCCGTCCTTTAACATTACCCCGAACCGAAATTAAAAGAAGGAAGAAAAGCTGCTATATGGGCATGGGCGTTTGAGGGAATGCAAAATGTGAATGATTGAAACTGTGCCAAAACATGCGATATTAAAAATAGCGAGTTGTCGGGAGATTTTCGCATCTACTATATCCATTCCGAAGGCGGCTCTCTTCGAACAGAATCGACTGGGATGTATTCGGACGGTGCTCCTACCTAAGCTCGACAAATATCACAAAGCTATACAGCCCGTCCATTAACCAACTCATCTAGAAAAGCCTTGGATTGAATACATATTGGCGACAGAGAAATGTGTTGCCAAAGTGCGATGATATCAGAAAACACCCGTTTCGGCGGGGGACCTCCTGCATACATAAAAACATTGAGAGATGAATATAGGACCAGGGACAAACAATCTTTTAGCAAGATCAACTTAGCCAAGCGAATTAACCGACATTCCGCCAAGTAGTGTCGGGAAGTTCGGTGCGAAGTTCCGCGCAGCAGCAGCAGCAGATCAAACATCGATTACATCGAAATCAAGTGTCAAAAATTTAGAGTGTCAAACACAATAGTGTTTTGTGTATCTTAGAATTGCGGTAGTGCTTCAAAAGCTACATTATGGTTTACAAGACGGAATACAAAACCCATAGGGTTTACACCAGCGACCCGACGCCCAGGTCCACGGCCTACTCGTATTCGGTAAGGGCTTGGGAAGATTTTACAATTTGTCTTTTTTAAGTACTAAAAGTCTATTTTTGACTAGTACTACTAGAACGAGCCTATTTACAGAGTCTAGTAAAACTAAGCGGCGGCTTTGGCTTTTTGCTTAGACTACTTTTTTAAAACTAGATTACAAAATGTAGTTACTAATCAAAAAGGTTATATATGTAATTAACCCTGGGTTTTTACATTTGGGTACATGTTGGACTATTATTACTTTGATTTAGTCATCTAACCCCATTCAACGTCGTCGCGGAAGGCCCGCAGTAATTACCACAACCCGGGTAGTTCGTGCGCCTTACCCAACGCCACTCGGTGACCAAGATATGCTCAAACTGTTAACGGTACACACGCTTATACTTTTGCTGATTTCGTTTTGCACCTTTTCCTCCTGTCATTATATAAGTATATATACAGATACTGTAAACTTGAAAAGTTTCTCCTTCCTCCGATAACAGTAAGCCAAACTTATGACGAGCTCTTGAGCTTCTTCAAGCTCCACACGTGTTCTAAAATACGTAACTGCTCTTCAAGCATACAATGCATCCCTCAATGGCTCTACACAATTCTACAAAAGCTCAAACTGTCCATGAATACATAGTTCATCAGCATATTATCATCAAAGGTAACTTATCCAGCTAGAAACCGCCGTCATTAATACTCCAAGGCTATCATATACATCATGTTTTGACACTGTCTTCTTTTGTTGAATTCTCCGAAATCCTTTCCTAGACCACAGACTGGGACACCTGAGATATAAAAATATCAAATTAAATTCAAACTTTACGATTGAAAATAATACATGGAAAAACAAAAGTGTCTGTCGTGTCCGACCCAATTACTGTTATGAAACTGTGACAAAGTGACTCGACGTGACGAGGTGGCATTTTCAGTCAGTGAAAGTTGGTTTCTTCTTCATCAGTCCATCAACTTGTACTCTAACAAGGCTTCATGTGGGAACTTATGGGGGAAGCAAGAACGAACATAACGCCTACTGTTGTGATGCTCAACTATGTACTGTGCTCGGCTAAAGCGATGACGTAATGGCTGTATCTTCAAAACGAGCTGGCTGCTCCTAAACCGCTTCCGCTCATCCTAATCCGGCTGCACTAAACAAGGCTGAAACCAAACAACAAAATCGGATTACTTGAAGCCCACTCGGAATGACCTTGATCGGATCATTTTCAACATTTTTCAACAGACACCTACGGTCACTCGAACTCGGCAGTACGTAGCCGTGGACCCTCCCACGACCAACGACGATGTCTCCTACTCCAGGAGCTTCACTTCCAACAGCTCTGGCCGTGACTTCCCCAGCAGAGGCCGTGACTTGGGACGGGATTTCGATGTCGACTCTTTCTTTGAAAGGTCCAGCACGGTGAACAACAGCAGTGGATTCGGCAGCAGCAATGCTGGCCCTTCGTCATCTTCGACCACCAGTAAGACCTCTACCACCAAGAAGAGCGAGACTTCAACCAGGGACGACGGCAGGGGACCGCAGACGTACTCGTACTCGACTGAGACAACGAGGAACGATGGAGGTCCAGGATCCGTCTTTACTTCGACGACTACCCGTCGTGGTCCTGACGGTGTCAGGCTGAAGCATTTTTCCTTCCACTAAATCAATGAGTGGTTTTGCCAACTACTTTTGGATCGCAGCAGCAGGACCTGCAATCAAATGATTCAAGCTTATTGAGATAATTGGTCTTAAATCTCATAAACCAAAGTTATTCCACCCCTGAGGGTGATTCGAGCGCCTATCAAAGTATTCACTATACTACACTACACGGTATTCTCAGTATACGTGGGCTGTTAAAAAAAGTATTTTTGTTCCGTGTTATTGAACAAGGCAATTGGAAATAAAAATATGCACCCACTACACACTATTCGCTGTCTACATACAACATTGAAAGCAGCTTCCTGAAACAAGAGCAAGTGCCAAAAGCTCGGGAAATGATAACAGAACAGTTCAGTCAGTTCAATCCTTGAGCTGCAGTCGACGAGCTTCTGTTCTTCAAAGGCCTTAAATATTTACGAGTCATTCTAGAAGACAAGGAAAAAATAAATTGTGATCATGACATAAATCTAAGAAAAATTATTCGTCTTAAACCCGCACCACTAGCTGTTGCATGCAACGGCGTCGTCGTCATTGCTTGAACCGTTGCCAAAGTCAAATGCAACTGACTCTCCCACTAACTGGCATCATGCTCTTTTGATCGAGGCTGCTGGCTGAAATGGATCGGATCCTGCTGCTGAAATTAAAAGCTTGATCGGTCAATCAATCTCGATGTAATGACGTACGTAGGGCTTGAGCTTTTTACAACCTCTGCTGAACCAGGACTTCATTCATGAGCAAACTTTTGCTTGAAAACGATAATCCATAGGATAGACTGCTGAATGGTCCAAAAACTTGTTCAATCAGCCGAGCTTTTCAGGGTAGCAGTGTCGGGGCCGCGATGTATTCAACATGTGATTGATCTAATAGAAAGACAGGACCGGCTGAATTATAAAACTTTTCTACAATTTCCGCTGGAGAATATCAAAGGCTTATAGTGTTACTTCCAAGTAACTTACTCCCACACAATACATAAAGCATGAGAGGCTCCTGCGGTTCACTAGTCACAAGTTGACTTGGAGACCTCAGCTGAGATTAGTAGTACAGCAACTGTATCTGTTAACCACATCAAAGGAAAACAAACATGGAGTCAAAACCGCAGAAAGGGTCCATAGTTTCCTTACAGCTTCTGTGAAATTCTCACTTGTCCTAATGGTTCTTCTGGTCGCCTCACCCTTTAGCTCGAGCCCTAGAAGAAAGTAAACCACATTACATGTTACGTGTCAGCCAAAAGCTTCATGAATGTAAAAGGTGGTGAAAGACATGCGGCATTTCACACAAGCATTTCAAGAAACTTGATTCACAATATGAATTTCATATTTCTTGCCTGAATTTCAAACTTGAAAGCCTTCTTGGGTGACAGCTTCTTGCGGATTTTCTTTTTCGGCTCACGGCACATGACGTCAACTGGGTAGACGGTGGTGAATTGTAAATGATGCATTCTAGTGAAAAACAAGATGAAAATTTTACTTTGATTTATAACGGGATCAGCGGCATGCTAATATTAGAGAAATACCTCAGACATGTAGAAAACCCACTAGTCTTGTAGACGCTGATCCAGTTCATAAGCGACAGGTGGAAAGACGATTACCGGCAGAAACATACCCGGGCCCGACTCTTCTAAATCCAGCCAAATTTCCTGCAAATACATAAGAATCATGAAAGTTAGTCCGAATTGCAAATAGGACACATTTATAATCATGAAAGCAATCAGCAATATATTACACCTCAGGAATTTTGCAACGATTGGCAAAAGTGTTCTTCGTGGTTATTTTCTGTAGTAGCGAAGCTCCAAGTCGTAGTTCAATTCTTGGACCGCGGCCAACTCTACCAGTGTCGCTTGAGTAATTAACCTAAAGTGTGGGGCAATTACTCAGTTATTAAGAAATCACCCAACTTTGAACATCATCATCAAAACTTTGATACACTTTGATAGACTTAGTTCCATAAAACGTTCAAGTTTTAGCATTAGCTCCGCAAACTTCCAGTGCTTCCATCTACAAGACTTTGCTTTCATCAAGATTGGCTTTCCCTGCGCTGACGGAGGAAGGAGAAAATGATTATGTTGACAGACAAGAATCCCATTACTTGAAAGAGATACAAAGCGAAATACGGGCTCACATGAATGCTTTTCTTCTTCCGGTATTCAGTTAGGTGGAGGTCGTGCCGGTTCCGTTCCCATCATTGCCGTTCAACGCCTATCTGCAACTCCACCTCCGAGCAGGTCCGTCCGCCTTCACAACCTGTACCAACAGTTCGAAGATGAGATGACGACTGCCAACCATGGACTGGGCGCTATTATGCCGTATACCAGGTCATCCATGTCACCTGCTCGCTCGCTGTCGCCCGCCAGAGCCTACTCGCCAGGGCCAATTCGCCGAGTCACGTACCATCATGATGACGACGTGTCCTATGAACCAATCAAGGTCAGTCAACATCCTTACGACATGCTGTGACAAACATTATTTATAGGTTTCATATCAATAATTCATCAATAAATAAAATATCGTACCTTATTTCAAACCCCTTTTTAGGATTATTCGCACACGCTGCCAGTTGCCCGAAGCCGCGCTGATGACTACTTGCTCCATCTTGCCCTTGGACTCACACCTCCATTGTACAGCATGCGCCATATTCCCTTGAGGTATCAACAAATTCCGCTTCTGTAAAATCATATAAACAATGTTTCATTGACTTCTGAATGTTTTCTAAATCTATATACAGAAGCGCTATCGACCTTAAGGAAGTTTGTGACGTCCGAAGGCAATTTGTCCATGAACGCAACATGTACGATCCCATTTCAAGGCTCCAGTCCGATATCTATCACTTGTCCTTCAACAGGGCTCCGAGGAGGACACCTGTCGGATACATTGGTATAAGATTACTGTTGCTTCATTGAAGCTGATTTGATGGTGAGCTTGGAAAATATATACAGTGGAAATTACGTTTTCAGCTGGAAACGGCACTTTGGCTTGTCTTACTTACGCCGGTGGAAAGCCGATACCAAAGCGCAGGAGGTTTTACGGTGATGATGACTATCAAAGCAACGACTTGAACAAGTTCAATAACTACTACAAGCCTTCGGCTATCGGATCCTACTATTCTTCTGCTGGCAAGAAACGTAAGTGTCAAGAAGGTCCATACACAGGGTCTGCAAAGCATTACACAGAAATTAGTTCCGATATTCCAACGTTGAACTCCTTATGTTTTTGTCACCTTACCAAATACGATCCGTTCCTCGTGATGCCATTTCCTAGCTCGGATTTATCTGCAATCATACAGTCAATTACGAAATTGAAATCGCATTAAATGGGCTACAGACGAGTAACTCTGAAAGCCATTGAGCATTTAGCCAGCCATTATATCTAATACCGTGAATGGAACCTCAAACAAAATGCTAACGGCTATTGTAAGAGCTAAACGGGACAGAGAAATAACAAGTGCAAGGCTATTTATAACGCTTCTCGCCTGGTGTATGTGGATTCAGCTGCTGGCGAAAGCAGAATTGACAGTGGCACAGTTCCTACTTTTTGGCAATGAAAATTCCTACTTGAGCTTCTAAACACAGTGTGTAGATTAGCTGTCAAAGCTGACAGAGAAATTAAACCAGGGCTAAGAATGTGAGTGAGTAATTTGAAAGCTGATTCTTCCTATATCTTGCTCTAATAGGTCTTAATGCTCAAGGGGGTCTGAAATCAGGTCAAAACAATTAAAATGGCTTTAGAATCTGTAGTAAACTATAAGTTTGATGTTGTCTTACATATTAGAAACTGTCGCTGACGAACATTGCAGGCCTAGCGGCTTCTACTTGGTCCCAAGAGGTCTTGTTAGGAATCAGACTTCGGTGACACATAGGTCAGGCATTTTATCATGAGGAAAGTATGATAACGACATCTGTCTTTCCAGCTGTGTACCAGCCAATTTACCGAAGCAAGAAGAGCTTGTTGGGTCTTCCCGACGTGCCCAGGGTAGAACGCAAGGTATCTGTGAAAGATTAAAACAGTTGGATCAATTCATTTATAAGTATTAATGTAATTATATAAACAACCTTCTTTGCAGGTCCAAGCATCTTATTGGGAACAACGTTCGCAGAACAAGAAGAGCCCATCTCCAGCTCCAGTGCGAGTCCCACTTCGCAAAATCGAGAGCCCAGCTTCTCCACCGCCAAGACCGGTTGTTCGCACAGTTCCGGAGCCAGAACCAGAGTTGGATGATACCGTGAGCTTCGTTCTCAAGAAGCCCGCCAAGAGCCCATCTCCGGCTCCACAAAGTCCAGTTCAAGAAGAAGCTCCAGCATCTCCCCCAACGTTGTCTGCTGATGTCGAAGTGGCTTTCAAGCTTCCAAGCCGATCAGTTAGCCAAGAGCCAGCTGCTGAGCCAGAACCGGAACCAGAACCAGTTCAGGAAGAGCCTGCTGCCGAAGAACCAGTTACTGTGAATGTGAGCTTGAGACGCCCATCTCCCAAGCCCCAAACGCCGGAGCCGGAGCCTGTGCCCGAAGAGCCAACTCCTGCTCAGATCGCTGAACCAGAGCCAGAACCTGTTCAAGAGGCTGAAGAAGTTGCTCCTGAGCCTGAAGCAGCTCCAGCTGCTGAAGAACCCCAAGCTGCCGAAGAAACGGCTGCTCCCGAACAGGAATCTGCTGCTGAAGCTGAAGGTGAGCCACAAGCTGCTGCAGATGATGTTTACATTATCGAAGAATCGATAATCGAAGCTAGGCCTGCTCCCGACACACCTGAACCCGCTGAGGACACTCAAGCTGCAGACACAACAACGAACACAGGTAGTGAAACACCCGCACAATCCGATGAACAAACTGTAGGTAACGAAACTGTAGAGGTAGAAGTAGCTGCTGATAACTCAGCTGAACAAGAACCTACAGCCTCAGAACAGGTAGCTGAAGAAACACCTGCCGCCGAATCTGAAGCCCCTGCTGCCAGTTCAAACGAAGAAGCTGCTGCTGTTGAAGATGAAGTACCAGCAGCCAGCGAAGAAGCTGCTGAAGTACCACAACAAGAAGAGACCTCTGTAGCAGAGGAACCATCAGCTGAAGCCCCTGTTCCAGAAGAATCTGCAGCAGAACCTTCGGCACAAGAACTGACCGAGGATAAAACCGTATCTGAAGGTTAACATCA
>JAQGBJ010003802.1:0-11698 GCA_034698345.1 Sphaeridia pumilis | reverse complement strand
TCAAGAGAAAACGGCTTCAAGAGAAAACGGCTTCAAGAGAAAACGGCTTCAAGAGAAAACGGCTTCAAGAGAAAACGGCTTCAAGAGAAAACGTCTTCAAGAGAAATCGATTTCAAGAGAAAACGTCCTCACGGCTTCAAGAGAAAGCGTCTTCAAGAGAAAACGGCTTCAGTGTTTGTAGGAAGACAGTTAAATATGAACTTGATTTTGCAGCGAGCACGTATTTTATGGCCTTATTACCATTAAGTAATTCCATTGCATCGGGTTATTGGATTTGCTATAACCTTGACGAGCTAGCAAAATCAAAGTTAAACCGGATTTCAAAATTTTATAAGATAGTAAGTTTTATTCAAAGCAGTTGCAGTCAGTTGCAGTTTAATTTTAGTAAAAGATAAATACTTTACAAACCAGCCATAAAGTAGGATTTTCTCGCGAAGATTTTAATAGACGTGGAATTTAGGCTTTAAGTAATAAAACAACTTCATTGGAGGGATTAGACTGTTAATTGCATCCCTTGTAGTATATACTCAAATGCTAACTGCGCAGTTGCAGAAGCTGTTAAATGTTTGACTTACACTAGAACTGATGTTTGCACGTTCTATCTAACTTGGCACACGAATAAAAGAGTTGCGGCTAGAGGGCGTGGATTTATCTACGCAACATGTTACTCAATTAGGGACATTCAATCTGCGGAGGCACGTTCTCGTCTTGGTACCACTCCAACGGCGCAACTCGAAGCTGAGTCGTTTCGATGGCCATTTTTGGCATTGAAAACTCATAGATGCTGTTGTAATTGGCTTGGTTCGATGGACAGCTGAAAATATTCGTTACAGAATCAAGTTCTTGCTTGTTTTCCTATAGTATATTTTTTGAGTCAGTTACTTGTGTTGAGAAACAAGACGTTCTCCGTTCATCAAACCAATAGAAGTTGGATACTCTCCGGTATACAGAACCAGCCTCCAAACGTAAGGAATTTTGTACGCGGGATCATCGAAACAGGGAATAAAGCGCCTCATTGCTCTAGGCGTCGGCGATAGTCCAACAGTTATTCTGAACAATGGTTAGAAACTATATTTTTTGAAGTCTCAACGTTATACGAACGGCTCTTGAATTTCAGAATCTTACGAAAATTGACCGGTGAGTTCGCTCGTGCTGTAGAACGCCTGGATTCCAAACCGGTCGTCGCTGTCGATAACGCGTTGAGCCAGCCATATGTAGAGCGTGTAGTTTACATCAAGTTCCAAGTCAGTCAGCATGTCGATTACTAGAGTTTCGTCACCGAACTGAACTTGACCAATGGGAAGCGTGTCAGTCGTGCCGTTACGGTAGTTGCCAAGTACCTGCGGAGGAGGGAAGAAAGATGCGTATTTTTGCGCCGTGAGATGGCGCTGTGATAAACTGTTGCGCCTCTATATTGGCGATCCTCGCGTGTGGACTTACACTGATTTCACGGTTGAAGCTCCATTCGGAATTCGCATTGACGACAACGCGGCGCGTTTCATGCAGACAGTGGAATTCTATTATGGCGGTGGCTCTGTAAGCTGTTAAAAACGTTATCGTTTCGTTCAAGATTAATCGAAAAAATAACCTTCTTACAAACGCTGTTTGGGTATTCGTTCAGCCTGCTGTTAGGATAGTGAATGTAAATGTAGTTTGTCTGATTTAGCGGCTGAATAAAGAGTGAGAGGCTGGAAAGTTTCGCTGTTTCGATAGTAGAGACAGAAGATGGCGCTGCTTGGTGCCCGGAGAAAGTAACGGAGGCCAGGAGAAACAAAAAAAGGCTGCTGCAGCCGGAGTTTTGTTGGGCGGTTGCGAAGCGAGCCATTGTGGCTGTGTGCTATTTGCTGGCTCTCAACAACAATATTAAGCGTTAGAAAAGGATGGCAAAATCTGAAGCAGTTTACGTTTTAATCCAACCAGCTTATAATGACTTAACTTTATATTCAGGTTTACAGCTAAGCTTTGATAAAGTCGAGTTTTGCAGAATCGAAAGCTTGTTCGCGTCAGTGGATTTAACTTAACAACTTGCATTATATCAAATCAACAACGTCATCAATGCATATCGGTTTGGAGACACTCGAAAGCCTTAATACCAGTCAAAGTCGAACTCAGTCAGCAACGAGGAAATTAAGCAAGACATCTTGAAGAAGAACATTCAAAAAAGAAACCTGGTAATGTTAATGCTTCAGTTTTACCAAAAATCGAATCTAAATGTGGTAAAACTTAGCAATACAAATATTTTACTCCATCAATGCAATGGACGATGTGTAAACGTGTTCTCAAATGCGCAAGATAACAACCAACAGCTCAAACAACAACATTAGTGCAACGCCAACCTTGAAATTTGGGTTTCTTGTTTCGAACTCAAACCTGTTTCCACTTACTGACTGAAGCTAAAGCTCATCTTCAAAACTTTGAGTATGGACAGAAAAAGCATTTTTTTCCAGCTCGTGCATTTGAGAAAAACCTGCAGGCTCATAAATAACATTAACCAGTGCCATTTGAAGCCTGTTGCACAACACTTGATTATTTTGGCTTCTTTTCTAGAGGTTGATTGGGTGGAATCTTATAATGAACATGTGTGAACAGCAAAAGAGACAGAGAAATTTACAAAAACCAATCCCTCGTTCCCCGACGATTTCCGCAATGATAATAATATGCGTCTTGATCGAAGCCCATAAGGTTTTTTCTGCAAACAGAGTCTGCTTAAACTGGCTCCCCCCCCGGAGAATTCAAAACAAGCACAAATACATGTGACATTCTTCTTCTGCGCATGAGCAGAAATTACATCAACATATGCGCTCAATTCCTCGAAATTCACGGGTATAAAACAGAGCTGCAGAAGCCAAGAAAAGTATTCGAAACTTTGGAAGATCCGTGGCAGGATATTGGAAGAGAAGTAAAAAATATTGCGTTGTGCAATTGCGTGAACAAGAGAGGAAGAAGCCTTCAAAATGGTATGGACGCCAGTTGAAAGTTGCGCCTGCGCATCGTGTAGCAAGGTACGAAGATTTGGAATAAGCATTTTATATAGATTTTAACAGTAAAATTACAATTGACGGGTGTGTATTCCAGAACATGCCAACAGTCCGCGCAGCCGCAGACTTCGACGCCGTGAAGGACGCCATCGCCCTTAGCGAAGCTATGAAAGGCGTAGGCTGTAACAACGAAGGGTTCGCCAAAATCCTGTCCAGCCGCAGCGCTGCCCAGCGCAACGCAACCGCTGTGGCCTACAAGGAGCTCTACGGCAGGGACTTGAACGCGGATTTGGAGGACGCACTCGGCGGTAACTCGGAACGTCTTGTTTTGGCGCTCATGAACACGTGGCCTCGGCTCTGCGCCAAGAGCATTTATAAGGCATGTGAAGGCGCAGGGGCAGAAGTGGGAACGTTGATATGGAGTCTGTGTACTGCGTCCAACTGTCAGATTAGGGGGATTGTGGCTGCCTACAAAGAGCGTAAGTTGCAGACCTTATTTTGGCGGGGAATTACCTGAGCTTGGGGGTCAAATGTAGCTAATATGTAACTGACCGACTATAAATTTCTAGTGTACGGAGGCGACCTCGAAGAGCTGATCAAAGAGGATCTGAGCGGCGACTTTGAAAACATGATGGTCGCTATTCTTCAAGCAGACCGCAACGAAGATGGCGCTGCTGTCGATCACGAGCGTGCTAAAGCTGATGCCGAAAAACTGCATGAAGCAGGTAATTACTTGAAGCTTCGAATACTTCGAATAACCAACATAGCTTTGCTTGAATTTGAAAATCGTTTTTTTGCAGGAGAGCTCAAATGGGGAACCAACCAAGACGTCTTCGTTTCCGTCATTCTGCGCAGTAGTTATGCGCAGCTGATCGCCGTCAGCGACGCCTACAAAGAACTTACTGGAAAGACGCTTGAGGAAGCAGTCGATGCTGAGCTCAGCGGTGACCTCCACAACGCTGTCAAGGCTATTTGTAAGTCTAACTTCTAGCATTTTTTCAAGAGTTTGAACCGCGAAATTTTCAAAATCTTAATTCTACTTAATTTGATTTTTTGAAATAGTGAGAATCGCCAAAAATAAGGACGGGTTCTGGGCCAAATGCCTTTTCGACTCCATGGAAGGTGAAGGATGCAACGACAAGTTCCTCATCCAAACCATTGCACTGAGGTCTGAAATCGACTTGGGCAACATCGCCAACGAGTACCAGGCCCAGTATGGAACTTCGCTCGCGCAAGCAGTCGCTGATGGCGCTTCGGGAGACTACAAGAATCTCTTGCTCGCCATAATTGGCAGTGGATAATCTGGCAGTGGCCTTCAACAAGAATCAATATCGATAGAACATTTGGGGAAATTTGTTATGCCAAGTTGAGGCATCATTGCGTCGGAAGTTGTCATGGTCATGTATAATCGCTTATCGGATGTTTTTGTTTCGGTGTACTTGAGAGCAAGTCGGCAATCGATAAAAGGAAAGTGACATTTAAAATTCTCGATAATTTCTCATTTAATCAACTGTTTTTTATAGTAAATCAGACGTTTTTTTCACCTTGAATCCATCAAAAATACGACGAAAGAACTTTATTGACCAACTTGAGCTATAAACAAATCAATCATGTTTGTTAAATTTATCAGCTTGATTTTGACAGCGATATTTTTCTGCTCCAAAGCCCAAAGTTCTTGTGTTATGGATCTATAAAAGCAAGCCTCAGTCGATTTCAATCTTCATTTCATTGTTAGATTTCATCATAGCCACAAAACCAGTAATTGCCAATCCAAAAATGGCGCTCCTCAATTCACCAGTTTCGCTACCTTCCATCTTTGCGCTCCTCGCTTGTTTCCTCCTTGCAAATCACACCTGCAATGCAGCGCCATCTCACGCCACTTCCGGCAACTTTGTGAAAGTCTCTGATTTGCCACCTCCGACCACCGGAATTTTGGGCCTTTCTCGACTCATCGAACCCACTTACCAGTACTCAAAAATCAGAATTTACTACCCTGAGAGCCTTGAAGCTGAGCCACTCGACCGAGTTTGTAAGTTAACATTCAACATTCAGAATTTTAGCTATTTCTCGACAAGTCTAACGGTTAAAATATTATCCTGCAGCTTATGAAGCAGACGTGACCCTCAGCTTCCGCTGTCTACAATCGACAAAACGAATCGTTATTCACATTAATCCACTGTGGGAACTGTCAACGAATATCAGCGTAAGTCTTATGGTTTGCAAGGAAGAATATCTTCAAAAATTACACCTACAGAATTATTACTTTTCTACAAAGGTCACTGCTGGAAATGCGACAGTTAAGGAGCTTTTTTTCAACCCGCAAGACGAAACTCTGATTGTTGACATGAATGTCAATTTGCAAGCCAATTCCACAGGGAATATTCATTTGGTTTCGGCAAAACATGTCATTGATGAAGATGACCGATTCGGTATTCAGGCCTTTAACAGTACTAGCGAAGACACTGGAGAGTCCATGTGAGCCCCTGCAGTTTTTTCCGCACGAGGGCGCTGCGGAGCAAAAACTTTTTTTTATTGTTTAATTTTTGAATCTTTCTTCTTGAACAGCATCACAGTTGGCCTTTCTCCCAAGCCCAAATCCATCAGACGCTTCGTTCCTTGCTTCGACGACTCTTCGATCCAGTACAGAGGCTACTGGCACGTGCATGTTGCCAGTGGTCTTCATCCCACTGCGATTACTCTATCGACTGGTGAACTGGAGGGAGTTACGTATGGGTAAGCTTTTCTGTAATGTGTACACCAAAGACTGAAGCTTTATAATTTTTTCCCGCCTTTAAATATTTGAAATTTACTTTCAAGGTGCTTTTCGGAAAAGCCTGAGGCGAATTACAGCCAATATGGCTACCAGCATGCGGTTATGGCTGCAGAAGCCACGACTTTCCGTGTCATACCTTTCGCATGGTATCAGGAAGGAGAACATTCCGATATTTTTCTTCCACCGAGTAATAATTGTCATTAGAATGATGCTGTTTCACAATTCGCGAATATCGTAAAAAACTGTTAGCTTTGGCTTTTTTTTAAAAATTGCCACAATTATTGTTATTTGAATTATACAAAATAAAAACGTTTATGGAACGGAAAAATTGTACGTAATGTAAGCATACCATAAAAGAAGCGAAGTTTGAATCATTGTTTAAAATTTAAAAAAAATGAAAAAACTCGTTTCCGGTTTCGATACAGAATTCATTTATGGTTATGGTATCATTTATGGTATCAGATTATCAAAAATCTCAATTGTTCAACATTGGGGTTTTCCCTCATTCAAGAAATTAACAACAGGTGGATTAACAGAATTGGTCGCGTTGTTAGCGTATGTAAAGTCCAAATGTTCAAAGTTGGGAATGGTTATTTTGGTAACTGGGCCTCCGAGTTTGCTTGCTGTCAAGGCACAATCCTGTGAAGAAAGTAAAAAAATATTAGCCAATTTTAATTCATCAACTTAAAAAAATATTTCTTTACTTACACTGGGAACAACGAGCGAATCAGAATCCCCACACAAAACCAGCACTGGAATCTGAGTGTTGTTAAGCTTGTACTCAGGAGCACAAGGACTTTTTGGTAGGATGTTCAAGTTCAAAGTGTTGTTCAGAGTCTTTTGAATGACTCCGCCCAGTGGGAGGAGCCCGAGCAGGTCACGCTTCTTCCTCCTGCCCAGCGTTGAAGGACTGTAGCTGTCCATAATACCAACGAGTTGATTAACTGCATCAGCGCCAGGGCTGAACAATGCGTTCATGACAGCGACGGAGGCGGAGTCAGAGTTTCCAATGTTGTTGCATTGAGGCTTGAACTGTTTCGTCTGCTTGGTCTGCACGTAGTGCGTGATGCATCGGATAGAGGTCGTGGCGGGGGTGTGGCTGACGACTCGTGGGACGATGCAGTCGTCCATGTTGTACTTGCCGTCCTTGGGGAATCCGGCAATGGCATAGAGGGCGTTTTGGCAAACGACGTCGCTCGTAACAACGCCTGCGGCTGAACAGACTCCCGCAGCGTATTTGTTCGTCAGCATGTTGGCGTTTGTAGGGACAACGGCGCCGTTGGAAGCGATATCGAAAGCAGTCTGGAAAATTAGTATTAGGCGTTGCAAGGTCAAAGGTCACAATTTTCGACGAAATTATAAGTACCTCAATAAGCTGCTGTGGGAAGGGAGACAGGCCAAGGACGACCGGCGAAGTGGATCCTTGGACATAGGCCGCAGGCGCCAGTGCTGCCATCTTGCGGACCTTGAATTTCAGTTCGGGGTGGTAATGGTTGGCGATGAAGAAGACAGCAGTGCCTTGAGAGTGTCCGACCCACGAAACCTGGCTCTTGCGCGAGACACTGAGAACCCGGTCAATTATTGCGGGGACGTCGAATTTGCCCATTTCGTCGAAACTGCCAAAAAAAGCCAAGAGTCTAAGATCAAACCAAAGCGTTCTTTTGATAAAAAAATATCCGAAAAAATCTAGTACCTGAACTGCCAATATCGAACATCGTTGACGCTCATCGATGGATTAGTTCGGTTCACGAGAGACAAGGTGGAGCCACGAGCGCTTGGAAGCCAAACGTCATATCCAGCATCGGAGAGGACGAACGCTATAAAATCGATGTAAATTAAATTATTAAGCTTTTGGTTCCAAACCGCTGACCCGAATTCGACCGGGACTTACGTAAAGCTCCGCCCTCTCCCGGATTCTTGGGGGCGTCGAGAACAAGCCAATCGGTTGAAGTACAGAGGAGCCCGTGGTGGACAATGACAGGTTCCTTATTTGCGCATGCGCTTGGAGCGCCTTCCCTCCCGGTGATTCTTACCATGTGGATGGAATAGCCGTCTTCGGAGGTCACCCAATGTTCTTCGGCGGTGTAGTTCCAGTGTTTGATGATTCCAACAGGCTAAAAAAAGTTGATAATTTTTCAAAATTCTGTCACAAATGTATCACTTTTAAATTTGAAACTCTTACATCCAGGCCTAATTGGGCGACCCGATCGTCGGCGCAGTTGGAAGCCGAAGCCGCGCCGACGACGTAAATCAGCGCCACCAGGGCTGCCGAAATTGCAAAAACGCTGTTGCCAAACATGATTAAAAATCTTTACCTTCTACGTCCTCTGGGGATCGAAAAAGAAGCCTGAGATCGACTGAAGTCCAGTTGGGAAAATACTTTTCTTAAATACACTTCAGATTAAATTGTAACAATTCACGTGCTTACTTTGTTAGTTGGCCAGTTGGCGTGGTAGCAAAAATTATCAATCCGTTTATAATCGGCGTGTGATTAGAGGCTTTTAAGGCATGTGGCGCATCTGGCATTCGTAGATTATGTTTTTATGTAACTAGCCTTCCATAATAAAGTTCAAGTTGAGCTTTGGATAGCATGACATTTGCCAATTTTACTACCATTTAAAGCTGTTGTGGACAAAGCATTAGTAAATGGAATATTGTGTATCCGCTGGATCTCGAATTGAATTTTAATGTTTTGATATGAGAGAAAATCAATATATTTTTGAAGTTCACGTTCAACAGTATTAACCGAAGTAATGGATGTGTTTTGTAAGGTATTTATAATGCACATCTGTACAACAGACACGTTTTCTAATATATGATCAGGTTCTCCAATAGATCTTGACATTCAATTTCAATACGATTAATTTTACAAATATTGCCTGTATTAGAACCAATCGAGAATGAAGCGGTTTGTGATGCAAGTTGAGTTGCCGTGTCAAAAGAATATTGCTCAATACACGAATTGCACATCTGGTGATCTGGTTAACGTGACTTTTCTGTTTTTGCTAGTGATCGAACCGCTAATACTGTTCGGGGGTGCGACTATAAAATCATGCGCTGCTATATGGCAATGCACAAGAAATGCGCCGGCATACAGAACATGCGTTGGTATTCCGTCCAGAAGTCGTCTAGTTTACACACAAAATTTCAAGTTTCTAGATTTAAAGCAAAAAATATATTCACTTTTCATTTTGGAAACCAGTTTTTAATTGTAATTTGATTGTTTTCAACAAAATGCAGCATCAGATTTACTCGTTAATCAGCCCCACAAGGACACGGGTATTGGTAAAAACAGACTAATTTCGTAAACGTTCAGATGGTGGGGGAACATGCTCTCCTTCGTACAAAAAGTATGGCATGATTTCGAATTTCGCATGGTTGAAACAAAACTGATCAGCACTCGAGTGACAGCGTACAAATAGTGCAACTTATGGACACTTTTGTTGACATGTTCCACAGGGTATTTGCGTAGACCTCAATGCGGTTAGTTGGCTCCAGACAACTGAAACCGAGTCCAACTAACGCTTGGTAAGCTACATGCACGAAACCTTCTTGTATCAGGATAATACAACACGCCGCTGGATATGTGAAATTGACACGATAGCAAAAGACGTACATATTTGGTCGGCGACACCTCCCCACCTGCTTCCGGGATAATTGATTGTGATGTAACTCATCTGCTCCCTAGGCTGAATGAGCGAACTCAAGTTTGAAACGCTCGAGTTTTCAGAAAGAGATGATGACCAACCGGAACAATTCTCACAGGACAAGGCAGATGGCGCTGGTGTCGCGACACATTCTTGGACAACGAAGAGAGAGAGAGACTGCAAACAGAGTGCTCCAGACGCCCTATTGGGCCAAAATTCCACACAAGGTCAGGACTGGAGCGAGACGATCTAGCGGAGTGGTATAGTGTTTGGGACAAAAGCGTGTGAGTTTTGAAGCACGATCAGAGGACACAGTGTTCGCATCCTGGATATCTCATCTCCTAAAGCAAAAATCGTCTCGTCAATCCCTAGTGTAACTGCTACTTGGCTCTGTGTTTGTACGGGGTAGCAGCAATGGCTGGGTGCTGTGTGTTGTGTGGAGGGCAGGAAGCTGCCGGTGTTGTCTGAACGCTATAAGCCGCTCTATACCGAGTAGAGACAGACGCTCACACACAGTCCTCATAGAGTCGGTTCTCTATTAGAGAAGATGCTGTTACCCACAACCCACAAAATATGTGTATAACAGTGTAATTACAAAGTTCCTGGGCGTAGTACGAAATGGGTCAATAGTGGCCTGATCGACGTGTGGAAACTCATCGCTCTATAAACTAACTAACTAACTGGTGTTTTTCTAGATCACGCACATCTTTCGACAAAGTTTGTAACTGGCGGCCTCCACAAAGACAATATACACCGTGGTACTCCGTTTGGGGCTTTTGGATACTTCATCGCAGAACGTGTAAAAACAACAGTCCAAAGCAAAAGTACGTACGAAATGCAGGACGAAGACATCAACGTCACTTCCGGAAGCGTTGTCAACCCTTACTATTCGACATCATTCGCAGCTTGTTTACTGAAACATGGTTTCCCTTACGTACCACTCATGACCCACATCATGTGTCCCGCCACCGGTGACAATCGAAGTCAGGACCATAACAATCACTGAGAAAACTACTTTGGAATTAAGGAGAACTGCGACTATTCAATAGATATTCAAGAAAAAAAGTTTCAAGACACCCTTCGAAAGACGCTGAGAATATGAAAGGTGGATTAATTGTTAAAAGGTTGATGTTGTACGTTTTTGTTTGTTTTGATTTTGGATCGGCGTTTTTGGCAGGTCGATTTATCGATTACACAGCTTTCCTCACCTTCCTCAACAACGCAACGCAAGAACTTCGTACCCTGATGCCTCGAGCTGAACTTTACGTGGTTGGGGACATGAACATTAACACCATTTCGAAGACGGCCTCTTCCCTCCACTTGAAATGTACAATGTCCAACATGAGCCTCAAGCAAGTGATTCATCACAAAAACTCGGCACTCGGCAAAGTCTGGAGGAGCATCTCTACTTGACCACATATTTGCAGACACTCGAGCCCCAATTCGAGCCGCTGGCCCCCTTCGATTGTTTCACTCGGATCACTCATTCATTTTCTGCACTCGAAAGATGACTAAAAGCAAATACACACCGAAAGTTCGACATTCGAGGAGCTACCGCAAAACGGATTGGAAAAAGGTCAATCGAGCTATAATTGACAGTGACTGGAGCGGCATTCAAGATTTTCAACAAGCAAACCAAGCGTACGATCACTTCAACACCGCGCTGGAACTCATTCTCAAGAAACATTCATCCCAGCAAAGAATGTTGGTCCGAGGAAAAACGCTTCCCTACCTGACAACTGACATTTACACAAAAATCCGATGCCGTAACAGATTCCAAAGCAAACTTAAGACAGACCCGACAAATTCTTCTATAAAATCTGCCTTCAACAGAACCAAACAAGAAATTAAGCATAGTCTTGCTTCCGCCCAGAAAATTGATTTCAAAACGCTGTTAGCTTCACCAATGGACAGGAGAAAATGATGGAAAAATCTGCACTCTCTCTGCCATAAGAACATTTCGTGTTTAACTTCGGCAATTATCCTCACAACTTCGAATGGGCCATCTGATGATCCCTCAACTTTGGCTACACTACTTGCGGACACTCTGATAATAACGAATGATGCCGACTACGACAAGATACCGGAACTCAAACAGCTAAATGACAGCCTGCAGACAGAATTCACGAGCGATGATATGGAATCCGCATTCAAGGCCTAGAAACCAAAGAATAATAGGGATGAAAATGCATTGAAGCACCGTGTGTTGACGAAAATTATCAGAACGTTGTCCTCGCCATTGTCGCTACTGCTAAATCAATGCAAACAGTTAGGCCAATTCCCGGACGATCTCAAAGAAG
>JAQGBJ010003801.1:0-11698 GCA_034698345.1 Sphaeridia pumilis | reverse complement strand
GTTTGCAGACGACATTCGCAAATTTTCCAGGAATTTTGAAGTGTCTTCTTTTTATGACGACTACAACTTGGGTATGGAGTAGAGGAGTCAAACTTGAATTTTTCTCGGTATAATTATTTTTTAACATTTTGCCAAAATACCATGTACAGGAGCTGGAGTCGATGCTGACGTTATTTATTCCGAAAACTCTTACATCCCACGCTCGGCATCTGTCAATTTGACGGTTGACCTTTTCGGAGAATCAGTTAACGTCTTGGAGGCAAGTTAACGTGATTTTGTTGTATGTGTCAAAGAGGCTGTCATGGATTCAAAAGTGCTTGTATTTTAAATATTTTTCTGTGACATTATAGGCTGGAGTCCGTCTTGAGAGCTTTGAGCATTACATCGAGTCTATTTTTGGCCCTAAAAGCACAACTGCTCTGGAAAAACGGGACCTGCAAACGAAGCGAAAGCTTCGAGGCGTCATGCAAGAGTTCGACGCAGTCCGAGCGTATTACAAGGAGCCTGTGGTAAGTAGTAATCTGTACAGAGGTACACATATATACGAACGAGATTTTCTCCAGGAAGAAATCTGCTTCTAATGTGTTAATGAGGGATTTATTTTTGTCATGTCCTATATGTAGCTTGCTACGTCTTTGCGAATTTTTGGCAACGAAATTCACTACGACAGGCGCACTGGAGCGGAAAGTCAACTCGAATGGCTGAGAGGCTTTGACCCTTTGAAGACATTTGGGAAGCTAAAGAATGCCGTAAGTATCGAAAATGGTGTATCGAACATGTGTATTCATGTTAACACATACTTGTGTCCTGTAACGAACGGGAAGAAGAAAGAGAGAAAAAGTCATTACACAGCCCAACAAGTTCCGATTGGCGTAATTCAAAATACAGAAAATGTGAATGCAATAAAAGATAGCATCAATAACATCCACTTAATATTTGATCAACGGAAGCGATATCAGCTTATCGGGACATAAAAATCAAACAAAATCCCTTTGCGTTATTTTGAGCTGGCTGTAAAACAAAGTTTTGCAAATTTCTCCACTTGTTCTCCTAATGGCTTTTTGCGAATTTGTTGTAGGACACTGAATGGCAAAAGTCAACTTTGCTCCTGGATTCATCGTATATCATTCCGACGGGAGCTGGACTTCCCTTGAATCTGAGTGCCCAAGCTTCAAGCATTTTCCGAATGGAGGCCACAAGTATGATGAATGCTGAGAACTTCCGTGCCAATTCCGAATTGAAGCTCCAAGGAAAGTTGGAACCGAGGTACATGTGTAGACTTGTCATTTTCCTTTCTCTCATTTCCCCGCCTCTACATTCAACATGTACACATTGTCCATTGAAAGTACGACGTTTCCCTTTCAACCAAAGTACGTCCTCCGCCATGTAGACCTTTTTAGTTCGGTCCGGCCGGCACACATACATGCTCACTGCCACAATAGTAGCTTCAACTGCACTAAATATGGATACAACAATGGTCAATTTATTTCCTTTGGTCCATCGGCTGTTCTGTTGATGATCGAGATAGAAGTTGGCTTACACGCGTTCGTCGTCGTTAAACAAGTAGTAATAACGTTTCTTGTTCCTTGTTGCTGGTTCTAGCGCCCTCTTGATGATAACTGGAGCCCTCAGAATCGGATTTCCTGCGCTTGAATCCGGCATCAAAGTGCGTGCCAAAATCCGAACGTCTGTCGCCCTGGAAGCTCTTTTCCATGTGCGGGGCAACGAGCAGTTGCATATTGAATTCGGGTTTCCGCAAACCCAGGTCGAACTTCTTCACTACAGGTAGAAGCTGCGTCATTTCTTTTTCCCCTTACGGATTCGTTAAAAATGCCCTAATAACCCTTGTTCAAGAGGAATCTAGCAGATTGGCTAAAGAATTTTTTTAATGTCGGCACAGCTCAGACTTGCTGGTAAAACAAGGCTCAGACTACAAAGTAATTGGCGAAATCCCTACAAGTGGCCGAAATCCAGCATGTTCGAGCGGACTTGCTTCCTTCTTAGTGGGGATTAAAATGTGCACATCATCCTACTTCAGCCTGAGTCCGGGAAGCGATACTGACGACTCGTTATCGCCCTACTTTCCCCTCAACGGACCTTCCGAGTTCAAGATAACGCTTGATAAAGCCAATCCTCAGTTGGTCAAAAGTCGATTCGTCTATCAGTGGAATAAGAATGAGGTACAAACTCTTGCTCTTCAGTTTCTTTTTCTTTTTCCTTGCTTTTCTTTCACCAGGACGCTCATTACTCGCCCAATACTAAAGGCTTCCTCGCTACATCCATGCTTTTTCTCTTCAGACACAAAACAACCTCAAACTATCCTACGAAACAATGACAATAAAAAGTGGAAGGAATGAAACTACCGAGATTGCTGGACTCAACTTTGACGTTAATCGGCAAGCTAGGGATTTTCGACTTGCTCTTGTAACACCAAGTTACGCACTTGATGGATCTGGTGAGTGGAGATCATATGGTCAAGTAATACCATACACGCAATCCTCAACAAACCCTCGATATCAATCTCCCTAGGCCGCATGGATGAGGATAAATCCAAAGGATCAGTAGATTTCCATCTTATGAAGAAACAAGGGGGTTCGACCATCATCAAAGCCACTGGTTCCTACGTCCAGGCCATCAGCAGGAACAAAAAATTACTTCAGCCAAAAGCAGAACTTGTCTATTACGGTGAAACTATCGCCGTCTTTGAAAGTGTGTATTCTTCACCTAAAATATCATGCCGACAGATCTTCGGTAATGTAAGTAAAGGTTTTTTATGCAGGCGATCTAAACGTTGCCGAAACCGTTCAAGAAACTCGCTTCGACGGTGCTGGTTCGCTGCAGTGGAAGAACGAAAAACATGATTTAACCATCGAGGGCAATCTCAATGCATCAGGATATGCGATTATTGTCGATTCTGAATACAATCGCAACCGAAACAGATTCCTGTCCTCTGGAACGCTTCTTTCCAACGATCCAGAACACCGGCTTTTTAATGCAAGGCTCAAGCTAGACTTTTCTGCAAACCCAGACAGTAGCGTTGATGCAAGCATCTTCTATGAGGTAAAATCTTAAACTTTTAATACAACCGTTGAAGCATTAAATTTAACCCACGTGACCACTAGTCTGACGAAGAAGGCTGGAAGAGCTCCAGTGAGCTCAAATTGGCCGACGGACCCTCACGAAGTTCTCAGAAAGGCCTCCAATTGAGATACGACTTGTTGTTTGAACGAGGCCACGATTCCAGCAAATCCAGATTTGGCCTTTTATTCGTTCAGCCGAAAAACAAAATTGACTGGAACATCGATTTAAGGCACAACACACTTGGAAAGTCGATGAATTCCGCTCTAGCTCTACGCTATGCGCCAGGTATGAACGAGTTTCGCACAAGTTTTTGAAGAAAAAAAATTCTCCCTAACTTTACCGGCATAACGTAATTTTGCAATTTTGAGCAAAACCCAAAACAATTTTATATATAACCGGTAGATCTTTAGCCTAATTGAATTTCAAGGGCAAATTGATACGTCGGCTACATTAAAGCGATCGCTGCTGTCGATTGCCTTTGTAAATATTCAGTATTACCAGAAAGAGAAACCAAAAACTTTCTGTCGGCCAAAAAGCAAAGTGGAACGAACATCCATAAAAAATGGAACAATACATATAAAAATATAGAGTTTCTTTTCGCTTTTTGAGTTTCGGCGTTTGAGCAAGTTTTTGGCATTCCTCCCTATATATGTATACATGATATTTTTTTCTTCTCATCTTGTCCTTCTTTTTCCCGCTTCCCACTTTCTTCACAAAGGAGCTTTGAAGCCTAAAGTTAAAAAGCAAACTCATTTGTACTTGGCGCAGGGAAAAATTTTCAAACTTCATTATCATTGAAAAGAGCAACAGGAGTTTTGACGTTCCTACAAATTGGATGGAATATCACCCTTCCCGACGACTACCCACTTGTCATGGCTTTCCATCTCGAAGAAAAGCGCTATCGCCTTTACGAGGTAATCTTCAGCTTGGAATTCAACATGAAAACAGCACTTGCTATATTTACTGGGAATAATCCTTCTTTTACCGGGGAAATGTGCTGCCATTCATCTGTAAATGTTCCTCCACAGGTAAACGCCAACGTGGATTGGTTCAACCGAAACAGCATCACTGTCGCTGGCCACTACTACGATAAAAACAAACGGACGAGTATCTATCAATCCGCCAAACTAGCCATAAAGACCAGTTCCACAGAACAACTCGTCTTTTATGGCCTCCTTCAGCATCACGATGAGAAAGACTCCAAGGTTGAAATTGGGGTGAGCTATTTCATAGCCTCAGTCAGTCACTCTGTATTTTAGCCTCTAATGCCTCTGTAGGAAATTTATCACGTGTTTCTTTTTATTCTTTAGATGGACTACGGAACTCGAAAAAATTCAATCGAACTCGGCCACAACAACAAAGGTATTGTTGGTCAAACCTTGTACTTGACTGTCCGGAACGGACAGGACGAGTATCTGATAACCGGAACATTAGAGCGGCAAAACGGACTCGCTCTTGTCATCAAGACAGATTTTGGCTCGTGAGTTTCCTGTGCTACTACTTCTTTTTAGTATTCTTCTCCACCTTGTAACTGGGTGGCAGCCTCTTTTTCACATACACACAAAAAGAAAGATCCACCCGCGACCATTTTTCAAGATTAACTTGTAAGCTTTGGCAGCATCTCTTAACTTGCACCTTTTAACTTTCTCCCCTCGTACACTTTAAATGCCCACACATTTAGCAAGCCCAAGGAGCCAACCAACCTCCCCTCACGTCCACCCAGTCGTCTCCACTTAACAAATTACCCGGGCGCTTGATTGTTCCAACGGTAATCAGCAGGCTTTTTTCGGTTTGAGCGACTTGAACCCTCTTCTCTCCCACAAAGAATCTCATCATCATCCTCTTCTTCCAAGTCTTCTCGCCTTGACTTCCTCTACTAGGAATTTTTTCGCCAACATGCAATTAACTGCAAGTAATTATAAATTTTGCAAAACTTTTGCACTTGATGCCAACGACAAGTCAATCACTGTGCAGAGCACCCAATTATCGCAAGCATGGACTACTTCCCATTACACTTCTACAACGATGCACAACGTGATCCTTGCAAAGTCGCAAAACAAAACTCAAGCACTGCCAAGGCAACTAAAACTTGTAGTTTTATGTACAGTTTCGCTCCCTCTTCCCTATTCACTTGTATCATTTCCGGCACATAAAAATTTGCCTTTTTCCCGAACGCTAAAGCTTCAGGATCAGGAATATATAACTCGTTTGTTTGTTCAAGCCATGCAAGGATGCGCCATGTTCGACGAAGAGGTTGTTAGGTCATCAGGCACTCTTTCCCCTGTAGTATATATACACTGCATAAAATGTTCTTTTTTTGCGAAAAAACAGCGTCATTCTCTATAGATGTTTGTGTGTACATGTTCCGGTTTATCTGCAAACTGTTTTCCAGCCGAATGGTTTTTCATAAAGACGTTTCCGAACACTAAAAGAGGGATGACGAAGAGGACTTGTTATATAGAGAGCATCCTTCTTGTGCATGTATACAACGATATAAAAGAAAAAGAAGAAGAGATGTGAATATTTGATTATTTGTTCAGTACGCCCTACACAAGAGCTCTTTGGACGGCGAAAGAAGGAGAAAGCATCAAGTTACTACTACCAGGGACATAATGTGCATAAAGGGTTGTAGGAGGGATGTGAGGCGCGCTTCGCCGTCCTCTGCCAGCAGGGCATCATGTGGAGGTCGCGCGGCAATAAAGAGGAGATATAAATCTCGATAATTTGTCTCAAGACACGGGATTTAAAAGCGTCTTGGTTGCCAACTTATCATAAAGAATACTTAATGTTGACAGCAAGTTTGCGGACATTTACTTGAGCGCCAATGCGACCAATCATAATGGGATGCAGCTCTACAGCATCAATTATAAATGGGACGCCAACTCGGAGCGAATGAAGCAATATCTCGCCGAGTGCACCATGGACATCACCCGGCCTGATATTAAACGCTTTGATGTTATTTTAACCTACGATGCCCATCAATGGATCCTCAAAGGTGAATCCAGTCTTGCTCAAGGTACGTAGAAGAAACCAAGCCAAAATTTGTTCAACCTCTTCAAATACCGCCAATCTCTTATTACGTATTCCACATTCTATTACTCTTCTTCTTCTTCCTCCGCCTCCTCCACCTCCTTCAACTCCATCTTCAAACACAATTAATAAAAGAAGGCCCATTTTCCTTTCCGGCAATCAAAGTCACCAAAGACATCCACTCATCTTTCCCTCCCTTTTAACCTTGTTACTTTACAAGATGCTAATTTGCTGTAATAATAATAGTAATACGACCTTAAATCCTTCTCTCATCCACTACCTCCTCTTCCCGCCCATTTTCTCCTCCGTATACCTCTTTACACTTTAAAGACAAACTAATAAATCACTTTCCATGTTCTTTGTCTGCTGTGAGAGAGGGAGCATGATGGGACGACGAAAGCCAAAGCTCACACAAAATAATACATTTTCATTTTATACACGCACACAGATTCTGCAAAACAGGCCCTGTCCGCTAAATTCCATTTAGATGAAGACAACTACATCCACCTTCTCCTCGATCTTACGCCCACTTCCGTCAAAGACCGCCGACTCTTGGACGGCGTGGACGCCAAGCTCAGCCTTACTTCCACCATTGACCCAGTACCATCTGGGATTCTGAAAATCAAGTAAGAATACGACATTTAATGAATGTTGAAGGGAGGCGGTTAAAGTGAATTGTTAAAGGAGGCGAAACCAAAGCAGGATTTTCTCCCAACCATGCCCATTTGCATTACAACGGTCGTGAATTTTACATCCAAATTTGCTACAAGATTCAAAGAGAAAGCATGATAGGATCTGTGGCTTTTACTGTGGTTTCCAAGAACCTCTTCTACACAAGTACGCCACCAGAAGCGGCATCATTTTAAGCTTCATTTAAAATTTATACGGGAACATGGAAGAGCAAAAGCTTATAATATACAGCAGTTTTGTGTACGTACAGTACACACACACCAAGTTCCCATCTTTACCAAAATGGCAAACAACATCACATGTTTATGTGGTTGTCACTTCTCAAGTCTATTTTAACCTTGTATATATATATGTCTGTCTCTCTGCTCGTCCGCCTCTGTAGCTGTGTACATGGGCTCGATAAAAAAAGTATTGTGGCAAATGGGTGGCTGGAGAAATGCCCGTCTCTTTTGGAACAATCAACTGATTTATCCTTGTTATTCACAGGATGGAGAAAGAGGGCGAAGAGGAACGAAAAATTAATGTGGACGGAACCTGGGGCTCTGAGGGTTGGCTGGCGGGGTCAATTGTGACAAGTTTGAAAGCGCTGGAAGATTCGGAAGATGGCAAGGAAAATGAAGACGGATCTGAAGAAGACGGCGGCGGTGGGGCTGCGGAAGGAGACGAACAAGAGTTGGACGACGGGGAAAGTCGGGTATTAACTAGCGGTGGATCTCGTTCATTTGAATGGTCTCTTCAAGGAAGATTAAATAGCAGTATTCAGGACTGGGAAACGGTCGGCATTAAAATGCACCACACGCATCACCTCCTTACACATTTCATGACGGACATTGACATTCAGGTGAGACGATCCACCTCAAAACTTGCCCTTTTTACTTTCCCGACCCCTCCCAAAGGACCATGTAAAATTTACGGCAATCTCCTCTTCCCGTCTCAAATTAAATGAGCTCTTCCCGTCCCAATTATTCTACTTTAAATAATGGTTTCTGCCACTTGGCCACCATTGATATGGACGCTTCTTTGGGAAAATAATATGGTCCAAGCGGGGAAGCGTCGTCAGAAACGGTAGGAAGGAATCCTGTACGGACATTTCAAAATGTATACACGTTTCTGTTTCACAGCTGGCTGGCAAAAATGACGTGAGCTATCGAGGATACGTACGCGTGCCACGAACAAGCTCCGAAATATGGTCCACACGTACAGAGCTCAGTTTGAAGACACCATTCGTCGGCTACCAGACACTGGATTTAGCCTTGGTCCTGGGACAACAAGAGACTTCGGACGTGCTTGCCACTGCCCGCGTGTACACGGAAAATATGCAGTACGCCATTACCGTAAAAGGTATTTGGATAATCGACCATCAAAACTAGACTAAACTGCCTACCGAATTACCTAAATTGATCCGCTTGAATGATGCCCTTTTATCCACCCCCGTTTAGCAACTCTTCCGCTCGAACTCCAAGACGGAAGTCTCGGATTCGACATTACTTCCTCACATCCGGATTTTGACAAAATATTTGCAACCCTCAGCTACACTGTTGCAGACACATATGCTCTCAATTACCAGTGTGGATGGCCCGATACTGTTCTTCTCCTTGACTCTAACGTCGATTGGAAAAACAGCCACGAGTTCGACATAACCTTCAATCTTACCAGTCCATGGCAAATTGCTCAGAGCCTTCAAGTCGTTGCTAAAATGGAAGAATCTCAGGTGTGTGTGTGTATGCTGTATGCTAACGGGAGGACTAAAAGACCTTGAGTCATTTATAAACTTTAGGAGTAGCTACCGTAAACCGAGCCCCCAAAGTACTTTAAAACTGACATTATATGCTGGATTTAGACGGAATGGAGACTATATTATAACGACGATGGATTCCATGGAGAATGCAGTTGGTCTATCGATTCATGGATGATGGCAGATATTAACCTGGCTGGAGGTTCTAGCTATGACCCTCTCAAGGACTTTGGACTTGTTGTCAAGTCTAACTTTGACCTGGGCGAAGATATCAGTGTGACCGCTCATGTTTCTGGCTGGGCCAATGACGATAAGGTAGTCGACTATGACTAAAAGTCTCAGTCAGCTTCGTGGTTGATACTTTGAATTCATGCCACCTTCTGACCCACTTAAATTTAAATTAGCTTGGCTTCAAACTTGATGTCGAGAGCTCTGAGCAAGAAATCGAAGAAGAAGATATTATTGCAAAGATCAGCACGGGCACTCTTGATGTCGATGTCGCTCTTTACCCCACCGTGAAAACTATCTTCAAGCTAGACCAGCGAGACGAGAAATTCAATCTTCAACTGTCCTTCCTCCTTCCCGATGGACCCATTAACGTTGTTGCTGACTTGAATCTCTTGGTAAGAGAATTGTGTAAATAGCTAAAATCGGGCACTAAAACCAGCACTTTATTCCCCAAAACAGGACGTTTATCGCTTCAACGAGAGAATTGTAATTACAACACCTTACTCGAGTCTAATGGAGCTGGAAATTGACTTGACCCCAGCAATAGACCCTCAAGGCCTCTACAATTTGGGCATTGCTACTCGCTGGAGATCCGGGTCTGACTGGCATCAGGTATGAAGTTTTCTTAAAGCCCACTGCTTAACTCTGTTTCTAATTTCAGTTTCTTGTAAATCACAGCCAAATTACTCTAATATTAACCCAAGTTAAGTGCACAATCAAGTTCTCGGTTTCTAATCCTCTTGTTCTTTTAAGGGCGGCTTGGTAATCCGCTATGGTGACCAGAAAATACTCCAAGACATTCTTAAGGCGGAACAAAACGATTTGGACGGAGGGGAAGAGGACGATGACAACGAAGGTTCCGACGGCGAAGATCCGCCTAAACTTAAACCCCAAGTTAGCGTTCCACATAGCCAAATCCTACATTTCTATTCTCCCATTTCTTGGGCTAAGGAAATTAGAGTGGAAGTTGAACCAATGCCTCAGCCAACCGAAAACGATGACGTTGAAGAAGAATCTGACGATGAGATGGAAGAATCCGGTGACAAATTCCCGTATCGAACGTTGGCAGTCCAGTACGTGTTGGAATCCGGAGAAATCAGTACAAGTATGAAGGTGAGACCGTGGAATCTAATAACAAATATTCACGCCATGTATTTTCAGAATTGCCAAGGTCTTACACGCTTACGCGTATTTTTAGAACGAAGACTTGATCAAGGAAGGAAAAATCTTGGTCAAACTGCCTTTCCGTGATGCAGAACTCCATTTGGAAGTTGGCGCCAATTTGAACTTGGAAGATTCCGAAAAAACTGCCACCGTTTATGCAAAGTACCTGAGTGAAGAACTGCAAACTGTAAGTGCACGAGGTTTCAAACTTTGGAAATACTTGAGGCTATCCCTGTTTATTGCAAACTTAACATTCCTATGCACAAATCACAGATCAAGGTAAAGACTGTTTGGGAATACCGCAGCGATTACTTCAAGGCAAAGACGGATTTGGAAACCCCGTGGGAAGCTCTTGAGCAGGTTTCTGCCTCAGTCATGTACGCCAAAAATGAATTTGAAAAATTGCAAACATTCAGCCTCGAACTGGAGAATCCCAACGACGAAAACATAGACGTTACCATCGGCTGGGAATCTAATGGACTCACCTTTGATTTCAAATCCCCTTTCCAGGTTATCAGGTTAGTGTTATTTTTTCCTCCTGTAGATCCACCACCAGTATGCACTTCTACGTACAGACTTTTTCTTTTCTTTCATGCTCATATACACAAGGACTGACTGGCATATATACGAACATGCATGAATACAGCAAAAAATTAGCAAAAGTGCACTTTAACTTTTTTCTCACAAAACTTTCACTCACACCCGCTGATTTCAAGTCTATCCATACAAGCCTCTTTCCCTCTAATCGACAACTCACACAACGGACATCAATCACTAAAAACCTTAAAGCTTTCCTTTCATCTTTTACCAGTCAATTTCTCTTGTATTCAAAAGTCTCCTTGACAAAGTAATCTCTCTTTTAAGCCAATCTCTCAAGAACAAAAGTTGCCGCTTTCATACCTTCGTGTAGCGCCAAAGGGCATCCGGTCTAAAACATAAGGGCTATTCATCCGCTATTAGGCCGAAATTAAGCAAAGGGTTTTGAAATTAATCTTTCTTTCCACTCTCAGGCAAGTTTGGGTGAATGCTACGATGGTAGACGACAAAACTGCAGGAAGTGGACCGAAAAAGCTGGCAAAGGTTGAAATCACTGGAACCAGCCATGATCAAGATATTGAAGCCAATTTCAAAATCAAACTTCAAGATAAATGGCCCAAAGAGGTGATATAAAATCTGCAACAAAATTTTGTTCTTCTTGAGTGCAAGACTACACATGATTTTTTTGCCAGTTGTTGAAAATTTAGAGAGCATCAAAAAATTTGATCTTTTTTTATAGATTGAAGGAACCCTGTCAAGTACATCCGGAGGAGAAAACAGTACTAGCACCATCACATTCAACGCTGACACTTCTCGTGCAACTTCCAACTTCAACGGCAAGGTGAACTGGTCCAGCGGTGGTGGGACCGCTGACGCTTCCATTAACATCAAACACCCCAAGAAGCGCTTTCAAGAGCTGGAAGTAAAGGTAAGCAGTGACGTTATGGCGGGAATAATCCCGCCGTAATCTTTTGAAGCAACTCGTTCTGTGAGCACAAAATGACCAGATAAGGGGGAAAAGTGTGGCATTCATGGCTCTAAATATAGAGAAAAAGTGCGTAAGTGTGCAGCGCTAGAGTTCTGGGCCAGAGTTTGTTATTACAGTCATGTAATGAAGCAGGACGAAAAATATAGTCCCGGCAAGCGTTGTTTTTATGAGAGTGATTAGAAACACTTGCGCTTTTTCCATCCAACAGGTGGTGATTCCGTATCGAGACAACCAAGTGTGGCATT
>JAQGBJ010003800.1:0-11698 GCA_034698345.1 Sphaeridia pumilis | reverse complement strand
TGTAGCTAGATATATAGTTTAATATAGTTTATATTAATAGTGTCGTAAAGGCCTGAATTACACCCGGTTGGACGTCAAACGTAACTATTCGGTCTTGTCTGTCATTTGACTGATGGTGGTGGAATCAGAAACAGTCGAAGCAGTTCCTTCAGCCTCAGCCTTAGCCTGTAGCATGATAGCAGCAAGTTGATCCTGGGCAAACACTGTACGGCGTCTAGTACTCTCCAAGCTGTGGTGGTCAGCGCTCAATTCAGCATTCCTTTGAGCTTGTTGCAGTTTTTGAAGATCCAGAGTACGACGTCGATTAGCGTCGATTTCAGGCAGTCCGAAGTCTTGATGCTCCAAAGGTAGCTCTCCGAGGTTGTCCAGAACGGTAGTATCTCCCTTGTATTTCTTTTCGAAGATCTCTGCTTGCTCGGCCCTGAACTTTTTACGCTCAGACTTGGTTGTAATACCCGGCGCCTCTCTGAAACCCCGGAAACAATATTTAGCAACGCATAAACATAGGAAACTTTCAAGCTTTTCAATCCATAAACTTACTGAATCATTCTCCCTCTATTGTACTTCAATATCGCCTGAGGATCATAGCTCTGTCCAGGGTTTCGCTTCAGTTCGTCATCCCAGCTTTCTTCCTCCTCTTTCGGTTTCGGTTCTTCCAGGTTTTCTCCAGCCTCTGATGGGCCTAAAATCGCCAAAGTAATGCTAAATTAGTCTTGAAGTTAAACTGACTGTTTCACGGTGGTTCGAAAGTTTACCTGGCTGCACATCAGCGGCTCCGTTCACTGTTGCATTCCCGTTCACATCTTGAAAAGCCGACCGTTCCTCCTTTTCCTTCATTTCTCGTTCTTTCTGCTCCTTTTCCTGACCAATACGACTGAAGTACGCTAGGCGATCCACTGTTTCTGCCATGTCGGGACACTCCGCTTCATGTTTTTTCAATTCTAACTTGTGAAAATGATGGTGACCGTTCCATTGACAGATGCCTATTTCAGGCTCTTTGTTTTCCCTTACGCATTTCTTGAGATACTGCGCTCGGCAATTGATCTGGTGTCTTACGAATCTTTCGTCCCTGGAACATCAGTCAGAAATCAGAAATTAACAAGTTGGAGCAACATTAAACCTAACCTACAATAGGAAGAGGACAAGCGTCAGATCTAGTTGTACATCACATTTAATGAAACATACAGAATGAAATGACCACTGTTATAAGGACACTGGTTCAGCCAATCATCAGCAGCCAACTGGAACGAAATCAGTTTGTGTTGCTTGACATATTCTTGCATTTTTCTCTGTTCCCTTGGGTCCCTGGACATCGGGAAAATCTGAATAGACGCCTGAAAAACCAAAACACCTGGAATTAAGCTACGTATTTCACCACGATTTAACGGTAATCAAGGTGTAACTTTTCAAGGTACAAAATGCCTTCGGAAGACGAAAACTCAAAACCAGCGAGCATTGAGAAACTTGAAAACTGACACTCACCAAATTCATTTTTGTAGTTTCGTAAACCGTTTGATAATTAAATATCCTAGACAAATGCCTAGAGCTAAAAGTTGTGTTTCAAACTGCTTGTGGTGGTTGAACAGAATGTTCAAAGTCGACCATTCACACGCTCTGTCCCAGCATCAACACTAAAACTAACCAATCGACAGCAAAAGCAAGTGTTGTCACTTTGTCACGCTGTGAAACCTAACATTCCACAGCTTCGAGCGGCCCATTGTCTTGACTCTAATGCAAAACCAAGAGCAAACACACTTCAAATTCTCGCGCCGAACATAAACGCAACAAACGTTCCATGAGGTTTTACTAATGAAAAAACTTGTGAACTTGTGGATTATGGATATAAATAATAAGTTTTAATAATTGCAGCAATCAAGCAAACATTACTGAAAACTATGAAAATGACGCGTCAATTTCAGGACTTTTCTGGTTACTGATTTTTTTGTGAGCTCAATAAGCGATAAATCAGGGATAATGTCGGCATCGTTTCTTTTCTTCAACTATAAAAACCAAAAAAACTTATGCAAACTCTCCCATGTTCATTCCAAGAATGAGTGTCTAGTGTTTCCTGAAAAACCTTAGGGCCTTAGGGACTCGAAACGTCACTTTTGAAGTTTGTTTTAATGCGTTTCGCTAGAGTATGTAAACAATTGTACTGCACGAATGGCACGAAACATCAATGCTTCACTTTTCTAGGTTCATTCTGTTTTAAAGGGTTTAAGCAGACACTATTCAACAAAGTAGCTGTTGAAACGACAGCAAATAACTATACCACTGTAATTTTCAAGAGAATTCTGCCTCCTGGTTGCCTGAAATCAACAATTTTTATTTTTTCTTACAGGGAAATGTATGAGAATCCTCAAAACCACGGTTACACAATTAACAGTGTTACAAAGTATGTTTTTGTTTCATCATACCAAACAAGCAAGCTAATAGTTATGAAGTTACAAATCTATACGATACAGACAAAATTAGTTGAACTTCTGCTGGATATTTTTAGAGCTAGAAGGACACAAAACTCTATACGAATATAAACATTATGAAATCGTCAAATACAGTAGAGAGAATATGAAAGATGAAATTATGGAACACATTACGCCTAAGACCGGACGATTGAACATTTTTGAATGCTATGTTATGACATAATTGGGTGACAGAAAGCAAAGTTTGACAAGAATATACAAACATACGGTGTCTTAGGAGGACTGAGACTTGATCACAAAAACAGTGGGTTTCCATGAGTGTCGTATTGGTACACCATACCCATTTCTTTTGCATCAAAAAGATTATCTTCTGGCATGATTTCCACAACTTGAGTAGATTGGGCTTGATGTTGGTCTGATGTGACCATTCCGATTGAAGCCATTGTAGCTTGATCGGTAGTGCGCAAATCCGTGAGCATCGTAAGTTCTGAAGAATGCTGGTCAGTGTGGCTATCTTCGATTGAAGTGTTGATGGCAACTACGGCTTGATTCATTGGCACATGTGAGCCTGTGAACAGAAATATACGAATTTCAAAAAGGCTGTCCATCATAGTTGTTATCAACTCACTCTACTTGCATACCATTGGCGTGTGACTGAGGTGGCTGCGAAGGGTCATCGTGTTTGGCTGCTGAAGATCCTGGATCTGACGTCATTTCTTGGCTCTGATCGAAGCTCTGATGTTGTAGCGTGTTGAATGTTGAAGTAACAACGTCCTCCTGGAAACGTAGAAAGTTAACAAGTGTGCGCATACCATTTTGACCATAAAGAAAGCTATTAAACGCGAAATTCTGAACCTTACCATGTTCTTGTTGAGCTCGTTCTCCTTGTTAGACTCGTCCAAACCTGGATTGATGATGATTAGGTCAGATGGATTGAAGTCGTCAAAATTGTACATGTCAGGATCCTCCATGTGGGTTTCGTGCACAGACATTGTGTACGTTGGGTGAGACATTCCATTGTACGAAACACCTGCAATGAAACTGGCTTTTAAAAGCATTCGATCTCTAAAGATCAGTCATCAGTCAAAGACAGTGTAGCCAACCCGCGTCGTAAGTAACTTTTTGGGGGGGTGGAATGCGGGCGCTATAAGCCGCACAAGTACGTCCTTGTCAAAATCTTGGAACAGCTAAAAAACTGCGAACGCATTTCAAAACAGGATCCTGTTTTAGCCACGGGTAGATTTATTGATGCATTCTTATTACACTTTTAACTGGTAGATTATATAAAGGCTTTAGTTTTAAATTGAATATTCTATTAATATTATTAAAAATATTAATTAAATGTACGTCATCAAGCATGCAATTATCAGGACGTGGTTCCCGCAAACAGGTCTGAACCTTTCAAGAAAGAAACCAATGAGCATTGTCTTCATTGGTTCCCACGCGTCGTTTGGCACAGGGGTCAACCATAGACAATACCACAATTATTAAGTTTTCAAAAACAACAAATTCAATCGGTGCGGCCATGTATGTCACCTACATAAAATATTTTTCAACAAAACCGGCAAAACCAAATTGGCCGTTATACCATCACATTGCAATGCATTTGTGGGGCCCACAATTGGCGACACCAAGTACAGCATAAACTGCCACAATGGAAATTGCATCATCTGAACCGGTTGGTCGAGGTGTTGGGAGAACTTTTCAACCTCGTATGCAGAAGTACGCATAAAAGCGGCTATACTCCAAGCTGTGGATAACAGTAATAAAAGTAGTCAATTTCTGTGAACATCCATCGGTAAACTTCTTCAGTTTTACCTCCACATTCTCTCCAGAAAAAACATGTTACACCGAGTTGCGAAATATGATACAAAAACATTTTTGGTCATCTACTGAAGACGTCTTACGTAAAGGGTTTTGGAGCGGACGTAAGTTACCAATTTCAGCACGTACTTGAACTCGTTACGGTAAATTTCGTTCCCAATGTTGTTCTTCCCTGGATCCTTGAAAACCAACTGAACTTTGTGGGAGCGACACATTTGCCGAATTCTTATACTTGACGTCAGTTGTATGGTGTCTGGAGTGACTACGCCTTCGTTGTCTTCATCCACGGGTACTTGTAGAATGGTCCCCTGTTCAAAGTCAGATTCCTGGGTTTCTTGCTTATGCGAAGGTTAAGTTGATACTTGGAGCATTCTCATTGCGCACGTAATTTTGGAGCCTGCGTCTGTGATGGTTTAGTGAATCTATTCGAACAAAAACTTAATGCTCAAACCATACCAAATAGGACTTGTATTTGAGTATGTTAATCAAATACCTTGTCGAGTATACCGTAACTTTTCGAGACATTCGTTACAAATTCGGCAACATTTGCTGACTATGGACTGTCCTTCGATGATTTCCAACTTCATAGATGTTCTTTCCATTCTCATATCGGCGTTGCAAAAAGTTAGCATCGGACCAAGTACCGCCAACCGGTGGCTGTCACCATCGTTCATGTATGGTTCCACCAACAAACGTATCCTGGTTCTGGGACATGGACTCCACCAGTTGATACAGAATTTTTTTGTCCTCATGTAAACACCATTCTGAGTAAATAGGGGTATCTAAAAAGGACCTCACCAGGGAAGCTGTTAACGCAATCATCTGTGTCTTTGCTGTTCATCTACCGGGTATTTTGAACAATGTGTTGAGTTTCCGTAGTAAATCTTTGAATTCTTCGTTCTTCACCGTACAAAAAGCTTGATTTGCATAGACAACAGCTTTTATAAGATCCACCGGTTGTCGCCGGTAAGTCCACCGGTTGCCATACCAAACGAAATTCAACGCCAAGCTCAAGATGCCATTGAACAGATACTGACTATGATTTGGAATAATACCCTTCAACAAAACCGGTTGACCTAGCAACTTCATCAATCACTTAAACTGTTGAAATCCCTTAGCCCGAAAGACGACTTATTGATGTTGCAAACGGTCGAGAATATGCAATTTACGGCAACGACTTCAGCTCTTTTAGCTACCTTAGATACTACGTCGAGCTACTTCGACGTACTCAAATCACTACTCCAGAATATGGAATCTGCTTGAAATTTGGAATTGGGTGTACCTCAAGGTAACTAACATACATAATTTGTTGATATAGTCACATAACTTTCCCACCTTCATTTTGATCTTAACTCTTTCTCGGATTCATCCATGGGCTATGAATTTTCCACTAAAAAACCTAAAGTTAGTTCCCAAACTTTCAATCTATATACCTTCATACGAATTAACAAAATATCTAAACTTTTGTGTATAAATTTCAGGTTCGTAAAGTCATTCCAGCAACCATTGTGACTTCTTCAAGCTCCGTATCTTCTAATGAAGTCTATCGTCCCGGTCAAGACGTGGATGAAGCTTTCTTGTAGTTATATCTAACAATCCAACTTTCGTCAATTAATTTTTAAAACATACTTCATAAATGCCATCTCCAATTTCAAAATATTGAATTAATAAAATTTTTATTTCAAGTTAATATAATCAACCGGAGACTTATTCAGCCTTCTTGATGAGAATAATATGCGAACGCATTTTCTCTCAGAATGGGCAGCCGCGCCCGCGCCACCCCGCACTTCATTATCCCGATGGTATTTTTGATGACTGTCCGCCCCCCCAAAAAAGGTACTTACGACGCGGGTTGGCTACACTGGTCAAAGATTCACGGACCTTGAGTATCATCAAGCTCCTCCGAACTGGTACCGATTCCATCCGAAATCTCAATGTATGTAGCAGGAGACTGAGCCCGTGTAGTTTCATCGCCATTGCTGACATTGCTGTTATTGTTGTTACAAGCTTGCTGACCTTGGCTGGCTGCGGCGTACTGACTTAGAATGGCGGAAATAGCTCGGTCAGTTTCATTATGAATTGGTATGATATTGCTCTCGACGCAAACAGAATCTGAAATTCCATCGGATCCACTTCGGCGCCTCTGCAACATGGAAATGTCCGGCGTGAGATGCTGTATCTGCAACCAGTCTATGTCCTACAAAATGGAACCAAAAGAACTAAGCAAAGCCAGCAACATAAAAGATATAGAGCAACAAAAGAAATGCAATTCGCCGCGGAAATATGTTTTCCTAAACTTACGATAGGCGGTCGGATTCCTTTTCCCTCCTCGGAAATGACCCATAAATGACCTGCTCCGTTTCGAGCCTTGTCGCCTTTTTTGAAATAGGGATTGATGCTCAGATTGTGACGGACTGAGTTCTTCCAACGGTCGTCATTAGCTTGAAAGTATGGATAGTTGGACCTGCACTCGAAAACCAATAATTAAAATTCAGTTAGTTCAAATGTATCTATGTAACTGAAGTGGCTTACGAAATCCAACTGTAGATTTCTGAGACAGTCAATCCGCTATTACTCTGTCTCAGAGCTTGTTCGATCAGATCGGTGTATGTGCACCTCGGTTTACCTGTCTGATCGCAAATAATATCGGAGTTGATATCCTGTTGCTTTGAGGGCGATTGGATTCTGTTCGCGAATGAGCTCGTGTCTTTGTGAAGTCCATCGTTGTCATTGTAGCAACTGCTCTCCATCGAAATATCTCCGTCTTCGTTCACAAACGACATGGTGTACTCTTGTGACACCGCAATTCCGCTGTCTTCCATGCACTGGCCAATAATATCAGTCGAAGTCCTATTTGCCGTATTAGCCGAGGCTGAAGTAATACGGGTTGTAGTGACCACTTCCTGTGATTCGACTAGCTCGTAGCCAGCGACATCGTCAATCACGTCTGAATTAACAGTAAAGCTAACAAGCGCAGATCCACAATCTTCTGAAACGGAATGAACCGTATTGTTGTCACAGATGATGTTGCCAACTTGTGAAACTTCAACTTGCTGTTGCTGATACTGGGGTTCAAACTCGATTTGAAGTTTTGGTAGGGTACTTGGCTGCTGGAGCAACTTGGGACGGGCACTACTGGTCCGTTTATGTATCCTAGGTTTGCTTCGATTGGCGATATCAGTAAGGGCCAAAATGTTACTATGATGGCCGTGTATATTGAAGCTGTTGTTGGCTGCAGTGGTTGAATCTACTTGATGGGGAAAGAGGGAATCCACTTTGAAGTCCAATAACCAGGATAGGTTTTCGTCATCCCTCATTTCTCCGCCTAGAGTATTGACGCTTTACTTTGAAAAAGTCCAAGATTTCCAAAACGGTAGAACGCTAATTGTATTTAATCGCATATTTGGCTCACCTTCACGGCTTCTTTGATCTTCCACAAAAGTAGATAGAATTTGATGATGTTCTTCTTTGGTAACAAGTTGAAGTTTCTTAGGCCCTTTGAACCTCCGTCGATGCATACGTTTCGCTTCTCCGATTGTTGTGCCGTCAGTTTTGACTTCGAAAGGTTGAGTTACATTCAATATTTGGAACCCGTTGGTATCACAATAACTGACGGTGTTCAGTTGGCCAAACCCTGGTACAGATCCACCGATCCCAGGAGCACTAGCTGTGACCCCAACCCCGTTATCTTCTCCCTTTGACTCACAATTCACAATGTAAAACTTGCTCGCCTTTGGCTTGCATCGCTTGAAAGCTGGCTCAGAAACTGGTCCATCCCATGCAACCAGCGTCCCTTCCAAAATGTTCAAAGACTTAATTTCAGTCAGCAATGATGGAGCAGGACTTGTATCAGTGTCAGATTGCAGCTTCCCTTCAGGCACTGGTACCACCGCAGGGGCAACTAGAGTCACTTGTTCCTCTGGCTTGCGGTTTTCGAGGTCTTCACAATCAACTGAAAAGAGACACCGAGTTAGTTTTACTTTTTCAAGTTGTGAATCTCACACTTTGCGAGTTGGACTGCCTATTTCTATCGACACAAAGTTGACTTTAAAGATAATCGCACCTGCCTCACACGGAGAAACGTTAGTGCATGCAAAAGAATAATACAAAAGAAAGAACAATGAAAACGATGAGGTCTCATACAAACAGGCTCAAAAACTCTATTGACGGACGCGGAAGAAGGAACAGGGAAACAGCAACGATTTCATCCGCATAATGAATACAAAGACCAAGAAGGGTCGACCATGTGGTGGTGGTCGGATACGGAGAAAGCGGTGGCCCAAGTAGCAAAGAAGGGAGACAAAACCGGAGGGCTACTGATGATTTCGGAGTAATTCCTCGTACCTGACGGTACCAGGCCATCAATGCCGTTTCGTAGCAGGTACGGACTGTGAACTCGAATCAAAGTCATGACAAAGATCGATATACGCTAATGTACGCTCTCAACTTTTTCTTCCTTCTTCACGCATACAAACAACTACTACTTGAACGTTTCTACACACCTTGCATTTCCTACAAAACCTGATGAATATGAAAGAAAACCAGGGAAGGAGCAGTTTACCTGGATTCTAGGGATTGAAATAGCCGTATCATGTATCTAACCAGCTTATTGTGCGTAGAACAAAATATTCCACATGCTAAGGTGTAATACACATACCGTTTGTATCCAAGTGGAGTCCTGTAGCAGTTCCACCAATGGAACCATCCTTCATCGAAGTATCTTCACTTGTAGTCCCATCTTCTAGAAGATCGGCTAGCTTGATTTTCTTGGTAGGAGCACAGTCATTAGAGTTGGTCGCAGGAGACGAAGGGTCTGTTGCCGTTGATTTCAAACTGGTAGTAGTAGTAAATGCAACCCCGCTTGAATCATCAACCTGTTTGTTGTTTGCTTCCCCTAGGTTTTTAACATCGATCGCGCTTTCTTCTTCCGTTTTTGCTGTATTTGTACTTCCTGCAGCAGCCTTTGGACGACCCCTTCTTGGCTTCCGCTTCTTTGGTTCTTCAGTACCGGCGCCCATTCCTTTTCACACAGAGCTGTAGGCGTTTTGAGCCTTGTAAGCACCAAGAAGACTAGATTCTTGAGGTCTCAAAAATATCAGTTCTGAAACAGAGAGACGTCCAACCATTAATACAGATAAAAAATTTACGCACTAAAAACGGCATATCTAAACATCTTGGGGGTTACCTTTCAATCAGTCAAGTCAGGACACTAAAAATTGACAGATGATGATTCTCAGCTAATTCCAATTTTGTCTTCGATCTCCAGCTGAAACTGAACCATAGTTAAAACAAGTAACAACGCTGGATTTCAGTAAAACATTTGGTGATGAAAAATGATCTTACCTTGACTTCAACATCAAAACACGAACTGCTGTTTTCCTTGACCGTTGAACACTGCTGTTGCAGAAGACCAACTAAATCAACTTGGAGATTTCTATGACTACCAACCAGTTTAACTATCGATCAAATTACGAGGAATATGCTCAGCATAATGAGTTTCACAATTTTCGAAAGATTTGGCGCTGGAAAACGGTCGCTTCAAAATTGAGAATCGAGAGGAAAATTGCGATTGGAAAATGAAAGCCTAAAAGCTACAAATGTTATGACCCCATCATTGGGCATTCAAAACTGCAATTCGAAATACAATGAACTGTTTACACTATTCAAAGGTCAAGGCAATAAAAGGGAATCCTTGTTGCTGAGCTGAACCGCTGCGCTGCAGCTGCAAGCGAAATGTAAAAACGGAAAACGGCGTTGTAATAAAAATCATGTTCCGTCATCAGTCATCCGTCAACTGTCGATCATGAGCCATCGAAAAAGATAGATTACGCTCAATGGTTCATTCGAGTGATTTTACGTTTGGACTGGAATAGTAAAACCACTGTTCCTGCCCTCAACTAGACGACATTTGGACTTCATGGTCCGTGAAACTATTTGCGATTCGGGCCCACCCGCATAATTGCACTGTCGCGATTTCTCGTTAGCCCAACACGGAGGGAACATTCAAACTGAAACGTAATGCATTAAGTCGCCTAGAAATTACCGTCAGATTACCGCTCAGAGACCTACCACGTATAAATGTTTCGTTATGCCAAGCCTCGACTCCAGTCCAGTCTAAAGACGTTCGGTGGATTCTGTAATCAGTCCTCAGTCAGTCGTCTGTCGAACCTGACCAGTTTATCCTTCGAGTTGACTTCTTTAAGCAGTGTTTGTGCATCATTTGAACACGCAGTTAGTTAAAACTGAAAGTATACACTGCCTTATAACTTACCCACTTCAACAGCAATTTGGAACTACCAACTACCTCGCCAAAATGGCGTCCACCGGAGAACCCCAGAGTGCCATTGAGATTAATTCTACCACTTATTGTATAGACTTGCTGAAAAAGCTATATGAAGATACGCTGAAAGGCGAAAATACTGACGTCAAAATCATTTTCGGTGATTTCGACGACGAGAATGCTGATACTGTACACGTACATTCGTTGATTCTGCAGACAGAATCAAATGTCTTCAGAGTGTGGATGAGCACTGGGTGCTGGAACACCCAGCTCTTGAAGTCCGCGGATGGAAAGACGAAGATCAGTCTCCCCGTTGACGACCCGGAGGAATTCAGGTGTTTTTTGAAGGTATAATGCGCTTTTTGCTGGTTGCATGCCTGCAGGTAATGAAGAATTAAACATGACCTTTCAACTCCTTTATTCTTACAGCTGCTCTATGGTCAGAAGGACTCAATCGATAAGGACCAGTTGCACCAGGTGGTAGTTCCTGCATATAGAATCGCCGACAAGTATGAAGCCCTTACCGTGATGAAGGTAATCCGGGATGAATACTTCCCATTGGTGATCCGGGACTTGAATGCTCAGAATGCCGCCGAGGTGATGACAGTTGCCCAGAAGTATGACGTGAGCCAGTTGGTAGATGCCGTTGTCGACTTTGTCAAAAGGTAAGCGCCCAATAATTTTAGACTGCCTCCAGGAATGTATTTACTCTTCTTGAACAAACACATATGTACCTCAACTTTCTATGGTTCAGAAATCCAGAAATTTTAACTGACAGCGCCACCGCTGAGGGTTGGAGTAACAAGATGGGGGAACTGGTGCTGACGCAAATTATATCCATGGACTCCTATCGATACGCAGATATTGGGGATCGCTGGCTGGAGCTGGTACGAATTCTGGCGCCTTTGCAGGTTGGCTTGAGCTGGAACGAATGGCACCTTTGCTTGTGGGCTTGCAGGTATGCTCAAGCTAGTGGTTTACCAAATGTTCAAAAATTTTGCCTGTTTAAATGGCCGAAATTTTTGTAGTTGGCTTATATTTCGCCAGCGAAATGAAATTCGGAAGTTGGCCGATGAAGCTACATATCCACCAGGGAAGCGTACCCGCTATTCGTATGATATAGTACCTCTTGCGGTTCGAGTACTTCAGAACATCAGGTTCCGACAGATGA
>JAQGBJ010003799.1:0-11704 GCA_034698345.1 Sphaeridia pumilis | reverse complement strand
GGCTTTGGCAAAAACGCATATGAAACCGCCGCTGAAATCATAAGACAGTTAGCTAGGGTTCAGTGGGTTTCTCATGACACGAGAGCTCTGTTTGTCGACTTGGCGTTCTATAACATCCATGCGGATCTGATCAGCGTACTTCAGTAAGTCTTCGTTGAAGTTATATTATACTTCAGAACATATGATTGCGGAATCATTCAAGGCAAGGTCTAGTGGATATTTGTGTATTTGCAGGATTGCTTGGGAATTGCCTCCGACCGGCGGCATTTATCCTGTTTACGACATTTTAACATTTCGACTGAGTCGTTACGGCACCAAGTTGGGCGAATACGTAACTATTCCTTGTGAAGCACTGTTTTGTCTTTTGACTCTGTACTACTTGATACGGATTCCATGTACCAGGCTATTGTATGGAAGTGAAAGATTTTGGATGGATACTTGGACCTACTTCGACCTGTTCACGCTTGGAGTACGTTCAGGAATGTTTTAACCATGAAAAGTAGATTTTTATAGACAAGTATTTCGGTTCGGTTGCAGGTATCTTTTGCTGCTGCCGGGTTGTACATATACCAGGCGCTTGACCTGGTTTGGAATAAGGAAATGATGAAGTTTCCGTTGGCGTCCATCACTAACGCTGATGAGTATTGGTACCCTTTCCGATATGGACTTAGGCAGAACATCGCCAATTTGCTCTACTCGACGCTGATTTTCAGTTGCCTTTGCAAGATTTCAAGATGTCTCCTGCTTACTAGGCCTTTGGCGCAATTAATGACTACCATGACCAGAGTAAGTGAATTCAAACTTTGAACAGTCGGATGATCCCGCTTGATGATGGTAAGGTTATTCTTCAAAATCTTTGCAGTGCATTCCAGAATTAACTGGCTTCGCCTTGATGTTTACTGTGACAATGTTGGCGTTTGTACTGTCTGGAGTGCTATTATTTGGGCATTCGGTAAGCAACATTGGCTTTTCTAACTGCTTAAACGTGAGGTTCTAACATATTCTGTGATTTTGCAGTCATATCAGTTTAATGGGCTAAATCACGCCATGGAAACGTTGACAAGATGGCTAGCTGGAGCTGACTTCCATGCAGAAGCTGTGGGATACACCTATACTCTGGGTGTCTCCTACTTTTTGGCCTTTCAGTTCACTTGTTGGTTTTTTCTCTTGGTATGAAGTCTTTTTATAAGTGAAGTGGATAATGGCATTTTATTGCGAATTTTCTACTTTATATAGAACATGTTTTTGGCCATTGTCAACGACGCCTATTACGAAGTAGCCCAGGAATTCTCCATCCAATCGGAAACCAATAGTAGTGTCATGAAATTTAGGAACAGACTCTTTGGCTGGTGGTATCGACGCAAATTGCGGAATCCAGTGAAAACAAGTAATAAAGCAGTACGGTATTCAACACAGAGCCTTTACAGAAAGCTAAAGAAGTCAGTCGCGAATCTTGATGATGGACTCAGCAAATACAAACGGAGCTAAAGCGTTCTTTTATGTTGCAGGATTGGCTTCTCAACTGTGGAAATTGAAATGTTCATGGCAAAATATCAGCTGCATCACGCTGCGATTTTGGATGAGTCTGCAATTGAACGGCTACTTCAGAAGCTCGGAGATTGCATCAAATGTAACAGAGACGAGTCCGTGCTTCCGGATGGCAAAGGCGATCGAAAATTTGATCATGCACTCCAGATATACGATGAGCTTGAGATGTAAGTTAGATTTTAAAGTTCTAAACGTTTTGCTTAAAAGGTTTCCCCTTAACTTTTGCTTCCCGCGGTTTCAGAATCGAGGAAAGAATCTCAGCAATCGAAGAAGCTATAAACACTATGTTAGTTAAAGTTAAGAGGTTGAGGGAAATTAAATTAGCGTAGACAAAATACTGCTCATGTACCATAGTGAAATAGCTTCCAAACCAAAAACTCCTAAAGCTGCCATAGAGCGTTGATAGATTCTCCAGGACCCATCGAGTGTTAGGAACAATAGAGGAGCGCCAATTCGTCTATTACAATTAGAATCCTGTCTTATTGTTGGCTGGAACTGGGTAGATCTACTGAAATGTTTTTGTAATTATCATTATAGATCTATTTCTAGCAAGATTCGTATCTTGGGAGAAATATCTTTTTGTATAAATTGACCCCGACCACGACCACGTATCTGAGCGTAAGATATCCTTAGTGAAAAAGTTTCTTGTGGCATCTTCACTAACGACGTCCAAAAGTGACTTCAGAGAAAATACAGGCACCTGCCTGTCTTACCATATCTTCTTTCAAGACTTACTTATAGTCGTGAATATCTAAGCGACTTATACGGGTTCTTCTTCGCCATTTTACAGCGATATATGCGGAAGGTCTAAAGAAAGCTTGATCAGGTAAGCAAATAAGTTATATCTTCTTGATTTTTGATTTATTGCCTAACTATATTTGATGAATAATTATCTTGTAATTTTTCAGAATGGCCCAAACCACTCTGGAAATCCATAGCCACAACATTCCTGAAGTTCACGGTTGCAAAACGACCTTTACCTTCAAAACGTCATGGCATTCTGAAGATTTCCCCAAACCTTTGAGGCCGCATCCGTTCAAACTGCCGCTTTGGAAGTTCCGTGACTTCGACCATTACGTCTTCTGCAACAAGAAACTCAAGCAAGGCAAAGTACTCTTGCACTTCGACATTTTCGCCACCAGTGAAAGCGTCAATGTTAATCATGAGCTGATAGGAAGTGGCGAATTCAACTTGTTCAGCTACATGATGGACTTGGATTCAGTCCAGTTTCAGGATCCCATTTGCAAGGTATGTGTTCACAAAGTGCGAATTACGTATTCGCGTTCCAGCAAGTTGAACGTGACTATATTTTGCAAATTGTTTAACGTCATTTCAGCATGTCAACATCCATGGCACTTCAGCTGGAAACAACAACGTCATTGGACAAATCACCTTTCGAATCTCAATTGTACTTTGGCCTGCTACGTTCAAGTTTTGGGAAGCCAATAGAAATTGGCTTCTGCAACACGTTGAGGAGCACAAGAGATCCCAAGGCAGATCCGAAGAAGCCGAGAAGGAAAATTGTAACCCTGGCGAGAGAGTTAAACGAAAAGTCAAGCGCAAAGTGACTTTCAGTCTTTAGAGGATTCATCACGTGACTTACTATTTGGGAGGAGAATATGTCTATAACAAAGTGTGCAATTTTGTAATTTTAAGCTGTATTTATAATAATTGTCGTGTCAAACCTGGCACTCTGTCGCGACATTCACTTTTAGTTAGTGTGAAGTGTCACTCTTGATTGTGATTGAACCTTTTTAAATGTTAACAACATTCTATTTGTGTATGCACGTCATCTTTTGGATTTTAGCAATTTTATATATTTTAGAGTCGATACATTCCCAAGATGGTAGACAAAACCAACGCTTTTGTGTGTATAAAATTTTGTATTCGCCATCAATCGCTTTGCAGTCGTTCCTTGGACTTCCGCTTGAAATTCCCATTTTGGCTATAGGTATCTCTTACACTTTGTGTAGTTCGCTGGTAAAAAACTGGTTTTTGAAATTACAAATAGGGTTCATCAAGTCAGTGCTACAATTTGATTTTGTTGTAGGGAGGCATCAGAACGGTCGTTTGGTCAGACTTGACACCTTCCAATTCTTCCTCATGTGTTTTGCAGTATCATCATTGTGTTTCGGTCGTTGCGAGAGCCAAAACCAAAGGGGTGCGATATCGTCTTGTATGCAGGAAGGATACGAGAAGCAACGATTAGTAGGATTATTGCTTTGATTGGCTTGGGGCTTGGTGGGGGGGGGGGGTAAATTAAGTGATTTGCAACCCGCACTTTAGGCGCACAACATGGTCCAAATTCCATTTTTAGGTTGGATCGGAAAAGGGGTCAATTATTGAGCTGGTCCAGGATGAAACTGTCTAGGGGCGGTTGGAAGAACGTCGAGCTGACAGAACGTTTCTCATCACTTCAGGATTATCGGGGGAAGGTGTCCATTGGAGGTTCAAATCTTGCAGTGCATGCTTCGCTTCCAAAAAGTACCTCTTGCGACGTGAGACCAACCGGAGAGCGCGCATAAAAGGCCGATTTTCCTTGAGCTTCTTCATTCGCTTTTCCGATCTCTGTTCTTGAAGTCTGGAATCCCGAAAGCTAGTTTGATCATCCATCATCCGAAGTTAACTTCAAACCCTTGAATACCGGTAACAGCCAAGGTACTTGCAGTAATAACTACTATATTCATTATCGTATATTCGCTGAGATATATTTCTAAGTTAACTATGGCTGATCTGTGTTTCGGTTTTTAGATGGCGCCAGGCATGATTAAATTACAAAGTGCCTTGGACGGCAGGATCTTCAATGTCGCCTTCAAAGTTGTTTCCTGCTCCACGACCATTAGAGATGTTATGGCAAAATTCGGAGTCACTCAAGAGACTGGGTGCGACATTCCCATGCCACTGCCGCGCATCGACGGAGCTACGCTTGAGAAAGTTCTGAAATGGGCTGACCACCATAAGGTACGAAACAATGAAAATACAGTTCGGTACGACACAATTAGTTTTCGAATTGATTTGTACTAATATAATTTTGATTGTATTCCAGGATGACGATTCGACGCAGGCCCAGGGCTTGATAACAAGCTGGGACGAGGAATTCTTAAAGATGGATGAAGACATGTTGAAGGAGGTGACATTGGTACGTTATTTTCATTTGATTTATGTAACTTCAAAGCGACACACAAGTTGTAATCGTTCTAATTCTTGATTGTATTTTATTGCTTTTAGGCTGCTCACAAGCTGAACATTCCGGCACTAGTGGAAATGTGCTGCAAAACCCATGCTCGCTTGTGGTGGGAAGCCAGCCGTTTGGCCAGTGGACCAAATTTTGAACAATTAGGCATGACGTTGGAGGAACTTGAAGACTGCTTCAAACAAGGTCTTTTGCTTGCGAATATCATAGAACAACACGTACATAGTTCGAAATGATCGAAATACAGGCACTTCATTGTTAGTCCGTAGGCTGCGTAGATATAATGCTGTCAGTGAGAATTAACCCACGAAGAAAGTTGTTGTCGAGGTTTCCATGTTTTATATATTTAACTTGATACTCGACGTATTATAAATATGGTACCAACTGTGATCTACGAATGTGCTAGTAGATGATACATGTATATACCTAACAATTCAAGTTTTCTACTTTTTCAAACATATTGTGTATAATTGGAAGATTCGGGGAATAAACTGATTGTAATGCTTACTTTGTCCAAGTCATCGGCTTATTCTACATTTCTGTCTCGCAATTGTTTTACTCAATCGTCGTTAGTTTCGTTATGTCGTAACCGAGCATATTCTTCTTCAGAATGCAACATAATAATAGCTTCATAACATGGAAAGACGAGCAATAAAGCATCAGGTTGAAAAGGCAGCTATTAAATTACTAGGAAGTATCAATTTAAGGACCATAGCTACAGTTAGTAACCCTAACGTCCGTGGTCGAATATCGTATTGAACGTTTTACATGTACAAGGAGAAAGTCATAGAGTTTTGTGAACTTGATGGCCAGAAACATTGGCGCTAGTTTAAGAATCATGTGTGAATTGGATTCAATATTATTTTTGTGTTCCCGAGCGAACTGTAAACTTCCGTGATTTTTTCAATTTTCGTTAGCTTAAAATTCACTCAAAAACCTGCTTAAGTAAGTTCTGTTTATAATGTTTTTACGATAGCTTTCTCTGCATTTGGGATCTGAATTCGCTATCCATCCGTAAGAAAAATGGCTGCTGCAACTCGTTCCAAGGTACAAACAAACCAAACCCAGAATTACCCATATGAGATAGATTTGTTTTGAATATATTCAAGATCCCTTGGAAATATTTTATGATTAATTGTGCTTCTTGGTGTTCACAGGTGCTATCCGCCTACAAAGTACTTCAGAGGACTCGACAGCAAGTATTCGAGGGCGACGATCATGCTTTAGCCTGTAAGTACCTTTGATGTGGAATTCATCCTTTGGCTGTCGGAAGCCTATGGCTTAATGATGTTTCTTGTGCTGGATGTATCCGCTTTTGTTTTCAATCTTGTTCAGTTACTGAGGAAGATAGAGTTTTGAGGTTGATTGGGTTGTTGTGATTTTAGGCTTGATGGAGTGTGAAGAGACTAACGTGCATGGAAAATCGATCGCAGTAACTGTGAAGCAGTACATCGGAAGACTACATTTGGATCAAAATAGTAGTGCTAAAAGTAAACTCAAGACACCAGCGTGTAGCGAAAAGGAGCCTTCAAATTCTATAAGCCTGAGAGTGTCAGAGTTCATAGCAACGGATACAAATATTTCGTTCAGTTCATTTGTAGTAACATTCTTAGTTTTAAACATGATGTACTGCTTTAGGGTTTTTAGTGCCGGTGTCAAGTATCAAGAAATTGTTTTGGTAGAAACGCTCATGATTTTACTAGTTTGCACATCTGCATTTCTGAAGATCAAAAGTGAGATACTGCTAGTTCTACCAGGAATAGGTGTTCAGGTCAGCAGCAGAAACGTTTTTGACAAAGTGAGGTATGTTCAGCTAGTTACCATTGACAATGTGAAAGGAGTCTTCGTTAATGAGACGATACAGATGCAGCGAGTAATTCCTTATCTAGCGTTTTTGCTGAAAGATTGTACTCTAGATGGCCGAGCCATTCTTCCTTGTTTCCAAGTCCTGCTTCCAAGGCTTCCGACTGTTGAAAGGTTGTACAAGATTTGTATGCAAGAGCTTAATCTGTAATACATGTTATCTCTGTAGTTATACGTAAAGCAATCAAGGACGAATTCCAAAAACACGCCAATGTCAAGGAGCCTGCTGAAATCGACGAGCTGGTCAAAATGGCCAATGAATCTGTGGATGTCATGAACAAGCATGTTGTCCAGGCCAAGTTGGTTCGTCCTAATGTTTACCGTAAGTGCTGATTAATATGGGAGATTTGTGATGAAAGCATCGGACCCAATGTGGCTAATTTCTAGTTTGATTCTACAGGAATACGAGGGTCCGATCTCAGAGACAAATGTACCCATGTTAACGAAATTTGTTCTGATTGTAGTTGTGGGAGGGCTAATATGAAGTTTTAGAACTATACATTATAGTCAGTAAATGAACTTAGTCATGTTATGAGCGCTATAGATAGATGGACAGGAACTTTTATTGTAGTTCAAAACGGATTGTTATGTACAGCAAAAGATATCAATACAAGTGCACGGACACCTGAATTGCGTCAGATTCGTCCGAGTCTACTTCCAAGCTTTAGAATCATTCAAAATGTTCATTACTGTGCTTAGGTATAAACTGAACCTTGTACAGCATGAAAGTATTGATTTTTCAGACTTGAAGTTTTTTCATACAAGTTTCAGTAGTAAGGATAAGGGTCAGGGATGAAACTGGGATCCGATCGTTTTCTCATGTAACTGAAGCAACAACTTCGAAATAGTTTTGTCTGCTTGGTCACACAGAGTTCTTTGCATTCAAGACCACAGGTACCGCACTGACCTCCCAAACCTCCTTGTTCGCCAAAGTCTGCCCTGGAGGACTGGACCATTGAGTAGATTGTTAACATTCCTAGGAGCAAAAGCAGACAATTTTCAGTTTTTTCTTATAGTTCGATAAGCATTATCGTCCAGTCCAGAATACAGATCTATATAATACGAGATAAACTTACCAATCACTAGAAGAAGGAAAAGACGAGAACTGGGAATCGCCGCCATTTTTACTGGAAGCCTGTGGTTACAGCTGCAGAGCGCTGAAGAACTTGGAACTTGTGACTTTGATTGTACCCCGGACTGACAATTTACCAAGTTCCTTATTGTTGAATGCTGGATGCCTGAGTCAGAGTGACTTGAAAACGCTTTCAAGCCCGCCGTTTTATATACCCGGGCATTTCACATTTGACATTCGTCCTGATGTGGGCGTTTAGCTTTTGCTTACTCTTTTGATTAGTATGCCGAGTGTTTAGCTGGAAGCTACTAATTAATTCATTTGGGAAACGTAACGATTTGCTAATTCATTCATGGCTCTTTCCGACACGTTTCCTGTTGATGGCAAAAGCTTCAACTCTTCCCTCACAGCCAGAATTTTGCAACTCTTGCTCTATATTTCCATTTTCAAATGTCCAATAATATTAACCTGCATGATCATCAATTGATGAACCAGATTCAATGTAATTATTCAGCATGAATCTGCTGTAATTGTATTCAAGCTAATGGCGTGAATCGAATCCAGTTTCACAAACCGGCTTCATAACAGCTGAACCATGTGCCCACGCTTTTACAACTGCTACAGCCTGCTTGTGCGTCCATAAATTTGCTTCGGATTTTTCCCAGAATGGCCCCACAACGCCAAAGCTTTTGGCTTCCGGCTCTTGCAAACCTACTTTTACTATTTCAGTTGGTTCCTCAAGGCACCTCCGAAATAGCCTACGTCTCTTCCATTACGTCCAGAAAAGTGCTAATTCGAGTGGAACAGTTGTTCGTTGGAGCCTTGCACAACTATTCGCAGCTGCTCGAGGCCGAAATTGGGGCAATACACAAGTAAATAATAAATTATCTTCACACACTGTTTTTGTCTAAAAACTAAAAGGATTCAATTCAATTATTTTTGCCTCCGTCAAGGTACTTGAATCTTCTCCAAAGAGAAAGCGATAGAACGACAGCCTCCTTTGACGCTTCAAAAGAATTGCATGACGATCCCCTCCATGAATATTTCAAGCTTGAGAGTCTAGCTGGCATTTCAAATGTCATCGAGTCCCATAGCGAAGTCGAAATGGCACAGACTGGTATGAATAATTCAAATGTTTTTGTATAATACAGTTAATAAGCAAGCAACATTGGGATAATTTTGAGTACAGATTTGCAGCGCCTGTTGCTTCAAGCAAGAAGCCAAGCTCCAGTTCCCAGCGTTGCTGAACAGCAACTTTCACTTCGGTCTTTGTTGCATTCTGTTCGAACTTTTGAACTTGAGCCGAATCAGGTGGGATTTTGGCTTTAAAATCTCCAATTATTTCGACCGCCAATTTTTTGATCTGATTCTGATATTGAATGTTTCTAGCTCGCCGCTGGTCTCATCGACGGCCTCCAAACAGCTTCAGGCCTTTCTGTGTTCAACTGCTTGGAAATCGCCACTTTCGCCTTGCGAGAAGGCCAATACCGACAATCTATCGAGTTCCTAGAAGCTGGAAAAAAACTATTGGATTCCAACAGAAGCGATGAATGTGTCATAAAATGCCCTAAACTGAAAGAAGCCTTTGAGCAAGTTTTGGCTGACGCCGTTCAAACCGTAGGAGCTTCCAAAAACTGCAAAATTGCTGCAAAACTGCAAAATATTATCATAGATTTTTTCATTTCATTCCAGCATGACCTGAATTTGGAAATAGTTTTGGATGCCAAAGACCACAGCAAGGTGTTCAAGTCTCCTTTGAACTTCGTTGGAAGCCCTGAATATGAGTTGAGGACCAGATGGGACCTGCCCTTCTATAACTACGGCCTGTCTGGGGAAGATAGCATTTATGTTCCTGAAATGTTCCATAACCATGAGAAGCTATGCCGGGATGAAGTTTCCAAGGTTGAGATTTTTCTAGCTTCCATTAGGACTTCTGAAGTCAGAATTTGAAAACGTTTCCACCTTACAGCCACTGCTCGAACGACCCGAAGGTCACAAGTGTTTCTTGCTATCTCAGCACCCAAGCAATTTCCTATCACCGGCAAAAATCCAAGTCCTCCATCGAGATCCATTGATATTCCAAGTGTACGATGCAATTAGCGAATTGGAGTCCCAAAGGATTATTCAAGCTGCCAGCCCCAGTTTGTTCAGGTCGCCAGTGTTGGGAAAGCCAGGAGCTCAAGATCAAGCAGCTGTTGAACAAGAAATTCAACTGGCCTTCCATCGATCTTCGCAAAGCACGTGGATTCAGGATCAAGGCGGAATGTCGAGCGAATTTAAAATCGAGAAAGCTCTTGGTAATGTAATTAATGTCGAGCTTGAGAAGATGCTCAGCGCTGAAAATTCACAGGTGGCCAACTACGCTTCCGGAGGACAGTATATTCCCCATCCTGATGCCATGTTCGTTCCGGAAGTGAGATGTTTGTCAATGAATTTTTGGCTATAGAACAGTTTAATTAATATGGGCATGCTGATCGAGGAATTTTGTTTTACAGTATCTGGAATACGCTTCAGAAGATGACAAAATGGCTGGGGACCGCTTGATCACATTCATGATTTACGTGAGTGAATATTGAATTAACTGACGAATGTAGGTGCTCCCAATGTTACTATTTTGAGGCCAATTTGGAAATTTTGCAGCTGAATAACGTGACACTTGGAGGCGGGACGGCCTTCCCGTTCTTGGGCGTTGTTGCCAAACCTGAACCGAGGTCAGCTCTTGTTTGGTTCAACCTCAAAGCTGATATGGACGATAGAGATTTGCTAACGGTTCATGGCGGATGTCCTATTTTATATGGAGAGAAATGGAGTAAGTCACAAATAAATAAGATTTTAATGTACTGAATTGAGACTTGGGACAAGAATGTTTTTGAAAAGTGGCTATTTATATATGTATCTATATTCCAGTTGCCAACAAATGGATCCGAACCTACAACCAAATGTTCCATATTCAATGTCCAAAGGACCAATTTCATCACGAATATTTTTATAGGCGCTTGATCAATAATTAAAGTTTACAAAGTTTAAATCATCGAAAAGGAGATACCAATTCAGCTGAGAGTGTTTTAAATAAATTAATTCCTTGACACCTTTAATTAATCAAGTAATAGCAGTCACATGACACACCTGATGCCAAACTACAAATGCATGTAATGTTGGCGTCGCCCATAAATTCAGATCTTTTGAGACCTAGAATTTGGTCAATTTCAACTGACGGCGTTTGCGTTGGAAGTGTTCGAACGTTCGAACGGGAATCTATGCTCATTTTCTTTGATTTTGTCATCAACCATCATAAGTTACTCCTATCGCTCTTGCATACAACACGAATTAAATTTTTTGGGATATATTTTTATGATAAGCATTTGCTCCATAAAGCCGTACGTCTATAGTACAAGAAAGAATTGCAAAAATTGGGGCTAGGCTTTTGCCTAGCCCGGACGACCACAGTGATTTCAGCACTGGAAGACCAGTTTTGAATTGGTAACGGGGAGAGAATCTAACTTCCGTCTCAAGAAGATAAGGAAGAATAGATTCTGTTGTTTGTTTAGGATTGTTCAGGATAGAGGGATCATTGTGTTTTTTGTTTAGTGGTTTCGATCGAGGGGCCGAAGCCCCTCAACCGGGGCCCACACCCGGCAGAAATTCATGTATATTCCTACACAAGAACCCCACACCAGGCAAGCCCAGGCGCTCCCCCGTTAGCTCCGCAGCCCCTGCTGGAAGCCGCGCCCTTCCAATGGTAGATCTTGGCCTGAAACCACTGCTCCACCGGTCGTCCACCAAACGTCGTGCGGATTCAAGACTACTTAGCATTTAAGAAATCAATATGTATTTACAAGAGGAAAGCATATGGAACTTGATATTGTCATATGCATGATATTAATGAGCTAGAAGACTGCCTACGCTTCACAGTTGTTACAATTACAGCTCCACAAGTAACTTTTGGACTCACAGCTGTAATCGATACTTGTCATTCCGTTGTTCAGTTATCATCAAACATTTGGTTCAGCATTCGTTTGTTCCAAGAA
>JAQGBJ010003798.1:0-11706 GCA_034698345.1 Sphaeridia pumilis | reverse complement strand
TAACTATTACGACTGCGACGTGGTTAAAGGAGGATGAGGTGGAATTCCAGTGAAATTGGTATTTCCGGCGATGATAATTGGATTTGTATTGGATGGAGTTAAATTGTTTGTTGTTGGACGTGTTTGGAACGACGCTGATAGCGTAGTAAATATATACGTTGTTATATATAATTGACGACGCCATCGATGATGATCTCAGACACTTGGCACTGAATGAGCTTGCAGTTTTGTTGGTGTAAAATGCGTCACGTGAGTTGCGCTATTTTGGGCTTGCGAATATTTTGGTAAACAAACAGTGAGGTCCTCGTTTGATGTCGATGCGGGGCATTGATGGACATGACGGAGCTGATTGACGAAATGAGAGAGACTACAAAGTCGAGACAGGATGTTTATGTTGTTGAGGTCAATTTAGAGCAGGCAGGATGCGGATTTTCGCGGATATAGTTAGGTACGAACTGATGGATGATGACGATGATCTAGTTTGCGAATTTGAGTGATGGCGAGCTTTCAAGCTGGCTGACTGACTGAGATGCAGAAAAGATTGCGGAGGCTTTGTGAATGAAGGCGTTGGATGACGAGAGACTGTGGTCATGAATGGGAATTTGGTGAGGTATAATGTGTGGGCAAAATATGTTTGTTGGATGACTCATATTTTGATTGAAGAGATGGAGAAGAAACAAGTGCGAGACGAGATTTGTAACGATCAAAAAATGTAATTGAATGAGTCAGAGCTTTTGAAAGATGTCGAGACAGTGAGAGAAAGAATGAGACTGAAATTGGAGCTTGAATTATGTAATAAAATATTAGAGGTATACACAGGAAGTTCTGTTCAAGTAGTGACCTGAACAAGAGACTATTTTGACTGAAAATTATAGATATCGATCGGGAGTAGGGTAAAAATATTCCGGGCTAGACAGTTTTTGCTCTATTTATAAGCGAGTAGTGGGGAAAGTGTCTGACGTGAAAGTCTAATGGAATATTTACAAGTCGAGGGACATTAGGGCTAACGGCTGACTGAGTGAGGGAGAGTAAAAGGCTTGTACTGTGTTTTCGGTCATGTTACTACAAAAGGCGGGTATTATGCGGCATTGGCTGCTGCTACACAAGAAGAGCTGTGAAGTTGTATTTACGGAAGAAGAAGAATTGGGATTGACGGGTATCTGGGAGCAGTAGTGTTTACATGGCGGGAGTTGACCTCGGTGTTTGGATTGGAGTGGAAAGAACAAGTTTGTTTTGGCTGCTACTGCTCCGGCTGTTGTTACTGCAGTAGAAAGGAGAAGAAAGCGGGAGTGAAAGCAAGAAAGAAGGGGAATAATTTTGGTGTTGTTGTCGGCGGCGTAGGAGGTGGAGGAGGAGGAGGAGTCGTAGTAAAAGCGGGCAAGATGGTGGAAGTTCATTCGGAGTTGTAAAAGCGGGAGACGTCGTAGTAGTAAAAAGTTGGATCGATAACAAGTGGGCCAGAGGCGGTTTTGGAGCGAGAGAAGCTCCAAAACACATGGTTCCTGGCTGGGAAGCTACGAAAATATATTTTTGTGTGGGAAATTGGGCAAGTACCTGGAACCATGTGTAAAAGCACTTTTTGTAACTTTGTTTATGTGTGAGGTAGTTGGGGAACCAAGAGGTTTCGCAATGGGAACTGTAGGGAAAGGATGCCAAAAAAAGAGTGGTGTTGGGGTAGGACCAGAAGATGTCAAGAGAAAACTACAAACGGGGCTACAAACGCTAGAAAAATTACATATATATATTTTGGCAGGTGGACTATTGGGGATTGGGAATATTTTGCCGGTGAAATATTGAAGCAAATATGATGGAAGTAGGACAGGACGGCGGGACAAAAAATATTAGTAGATATGTAGTAGAATAGCAGATGGAATATAATTGCTAGAAGGGAGAATACAAAATTGGGGAATCAGCATAAGTGGGGGTTAGTAAGAACAAGTACATTAAATGTATGCTGTAGAAGAACAATTGGCGTATAATAAAAGGCGAAACTATTCTATTCTATATATGTTTATTCTGAAATTATTCGCAAGGGTCATTTGTTATATTGAGTTTGCAGAATATTTTAGGTGATATACATGTGGGAATTGAGGTTAGGGCAAAAATGTGCTGGGTATTGGCCTGACTGGAACTTTTTTGCAGAGGTCGAATAATTGTTTGAATTGTTTTTAGCGAGTGGGGATATTTTTCGGTTCAAGTTGATCTTTTGTTGTTAGGAATTGCTGACAGTAAGCGAAAGTGAAAAAAGTAATGATTGTGAGAATCAGGTTGAACTGTTGAACTTTGGAGGAAAAATTAATGTTTGCGAATTTTTTTGAATGGGATCACGCAATGGAGATGAATCGGCGGGTGATGGATTTTGAGTAAGTTGTTTGTGGAAAAATGTGGATGAGATGGCATGTTGGCAATTAATGTTGAATGTTTCTTGTTGTTATGGAATTGATAAAAGGATAAGACGCAGATGGTGTGATGCAAGAGGTGGTTTATAATAAGATTGAAGAAGAAATAATCTTGTTGATTAGATTTGATTGATTCTTGTGAGACGAGTAATTGAGATTGGTGTGAGTTGGAAATGTTGAAATGATTAATGTGTTTTGGGGATTATTGCGGATTAAAAGTGACAAAGTAATGATTAGTTGGTTGGTGGAAGAAGATATTGTAGAATATTTTTAAAGTGATGCAAAATTAAATGGGATTGCTACCATTTTTAAATTGACTGAGTTCAAAGGGTGTGTATAGTGTGTAAGGTCAAGTTAAAGGGCGATTAGAAGGAGGAATGATTATGCAATAGTTGAGAAAAATGGTTCTTTGTTGGTATGAATTTTTCAGAGTCTATTTTTACGGGTTGGAGTTGGGAAAATATATAAAAGTTTTTGGGTAAATTGGCAAGATGAATCAATACAAATATTGTTGGCTAAATAGCAAAATTAGTGGTTGTGGATGCGGATACGGAAAAGAAGGGTAATGATGGTGTTTTGTATGATTTTGGCGGCGGGAGGTTGTTTTGAAGCAAAAGTTTGAGTACAAAGATACGCAGCAGTGAGAATCAAGTTCAAGGAAGAACAAAACAGAGCTGTTGATTTTTTGCAAGGAGCTGGTGTATTTGGTGAATTTTTGGCAAGTGTATATGTATGTAGGTATATGAGGCACGTGTAGCGGTATACGCGTAAGTATTGTTGAGAGAGGAGAAGTGTTGGTTTGGAAAATGGCAATAGACAAGGAGAAGGAGGTTGAGGTATGCGAATTGCCTCAAGGTGAAGTTGAGTGTGTTTGTTGTTATGATGGCGGCGATTGTTGTTTGTGTGTGTGTGGGAAAGAGCGTATGCTTTTAGTTAGTTGGATGAGGGAGTTTTAAGAGTGCGAATTGGCAAGGTGAGGTTGTTGGTCCAAGTTTTTTTTCGCAAATGGACAAGGCTTATGTTGTATGGCATAGCGAAAGATGTTTTGGTTGTTTGTTGGGATGGTGAGAAAGGGTTGAGTTTTATGATTCCTGTTTGAATACGGCGGCGGCAACGACGAAGATGAATAATAATAAATGTTAGAGTTACGAGTGGGGTTAATGGTACGGTGAATTTAGTGTTGGAGGTGGGAGGAGTTGACGAAGGTTAGTGCGTAGTTACGTTGCGGTATTTGCAAAAACAAGCAAGGAGTTTGCCAATTTTGTGTTGAGGAAGGCTGTGATTATTAAGCGTGGATTAGTATAGTAGAGGATGAAAACGGTTTTGCGAATTTCGGAGAATCTCTTCTAGGCGGAACGAATGAGGATGAGGGGAAGTGTCGTTTTGGACAAGTGTCTTGTTAGCGTGGTTGGGGTAATTGACTGGGTAAAGTGTTGAGACTCAGTCAGTTGAGCAGCCTTATAAGCTGTAGTATGTTGTTTGTTGGTTGTTTTGCAAAAAGGGTTGAGAGAGAATTGGCGAATTTGTTATTATGATATCTGTGTGATTGCTTGAATTAGGCAGGGTTGGTTTGGCTGGCTGGGGATGGCGACAAGGACTGGGACGACATGTGTTGAGATTTTGGTAAAAGGATATATAGTAAATTGGTAGCTGGGAATGGTTCGGGGCTGGTCTGCAAGCTGTTGCAGAAATTGGCGAAGCTCGGGGAGTCGAGACCAACTGAGGTTATTCCATCTGTCCATGATAATGATATTGAGAAGAAGAAGTGTTGGAGGCTATTATACGGACGGGGAGAGAGAGAGTGCGTTGGCTTTTGGCCTTGAGAGAGTTGTAGAAGAGATTGAGTTGGATTGGGGGTTTGCGAAAATGGTGTTGTTATATATTACTGGTTGAGAAGGGTTTATGTAGTTATGTAATGGAATGTTTCAATAATGTTTCTTGTCTGGCTGGGCTGTGAGAGAGTTTGTGATGACACGGCTGGGTTATTTTGATTTTGCGGCGATTATATGCGAAGAAGAAGGTTGTCTCCAAGTACGAAATTAGACGAAGGCTGCTGCTATTTTTGTTGGTGGATGAATTTGGCGAGACGATGGAAAGGGTTGATAATTGTGGTTTTTGCGGAAGGAGACGACGGGAAGGATTCTTGAGAAAATACAGGGAGTTGCGGATGTGGTCAACAAGTGGCGGGATGATAAGGGATATTGGGAAGTTTGTTTTCTTTCTCGAGAAGTGTTGCTGGAAGAAGAGGAATTTTGGAGGGAAATGTTGCGTGATGAGGGAACAAAGGTGGGCTAATGGAGAAGAAAAAATAAAATGTTTGTTGGCTGGAGGGCGAGAATTTGTCCAGGAAAAAGAAGAAGAAGATATTTTTGGAGGAGATGAATGCGGGAGATGATGATGATGAAGAAAGGTGGTGCTGGAGAGAGAGACTGGAGAATTTTTGGCGGGTAGGAGAAGAGACTACTGGGAAGTGCATTGTTTGGGGATGCATTTTATATTGTTGGAGTCACGGACACGGATGTTATTATTTGGAAGGGATCCATGGAGGGGAATGGATGAAATTCGATGCGGAAGAAAGAAGGAAATGTAGGATGGACAATAATGAGAAGACTGGAATGGAATTCTGGAGGGAAATGCATTCATGCGGGCTGGAGAAATGGAAGGTTCTTTGTTTTTTGAAATAAGATTTTTGGGCATTGGTTGAAGACAAAAATTATAGAATGTTTTAGACTAGACGAGATTATGAATGTCTTGATTATTGTAAACTTGAAGGGACGAAAGGGAAGAATGATTTTTTGATAGTGTTTAATGTAGCGAGTTTGTAAAATTTGGCAGTAGGATGGAAAAAGAATATATTTTGTAATGGTGGAAATTTTCAAAGAGAGGAGAATATGATGATGTTTTTATCTGTGAAATTCTGGTGAAATGTCATGTGATGATTGTGATATTTGGTATGAGTACAGGGAGTATGTAGGTCTTTCTTGGAAGTTGTACTTGTCATTGTTGATTAAGTGGATGAATGTAATCTGACTTGGTGATATAGACGGGCGGCGGAAAGTAGTAAACAAGATAAAAGTTATAGATTTCTTGGAATCGTTGGAATGAAATTAGGGTGGAAAACAAGTTGTGAGGCTGACTGTTCACTGACAATGTTAAATGTGGTAGTGTGGGTTGAGTGAATAATATTTGCTATTACTCAGTTGGGAAAGTAATTAAGCGAGAGTATTGTCAAAGGTTGGGGTTTAATTGGTGACATTGGGGCAAGTTTGTAAGTTTGTATGCGAGTGAATGAAGGGTAATTATAAGGACGGATGTTGTTGTTTTTGTTTTTGTTAAGAGCTCGACGTAAACTAGAATGGGTTTTTCGTGGTAGGGTTTGAGGAGAAATTAATTGAAGAATCTATTAGTGATTCGTTGGTAGAAATTAGGATACGTCAATGCTGTATCGAGTGGATATGTATCGATCATACAAATGTTTTGTCGTCGAGAATGACGTTACTATTTTACTAATCGATATTTACAAGTTGTTTTGAAGTAATTGGACTTGAAGACAGACAGGTGTGTGAATGTGTCATTCGAAAGAAGAGCATGTTGTTGAGAGGTTGATGATGGGAATAACACATTTATATAATATAACGAGCATAACAACAAGTTTGATTGATTGCGATAATATAATATTTATGAGTCATGTGTGTGACTACACCAAATAGCAAAATTTGAGGGCGACAATGTTGTTGTTGAAAAAGTGGCATGAAGAGTCATTGGAAATCATTAGATTTACAGATGGTCTTGTTTACTTGATGAGAGAGAATAATAATAATGAAATATATAGAGAGAAATACTGGGTGAAACTAGGAAAGATAAGGATATTGTATTTTTGAGATTATATAAGGATGAATATATATATGTGTGTGTGTTGGTGATATGTGGACACGTCCGGTTTGTGGTGGATAAGATGTACTTTTGTGCACGTGATGGATGAATTGTAGGGCATTAGTTGTGAGGTTATGTGGAAATTAGTTTGTTGTTATTATTGTTGAATGAGCAAGTTTGAAAGGTCAATTGGATGGAAGAGTTGTTGTGGGTTAGATAGGAGTTAGGAGAAGAAGAGCAGCAATTTGTACTAATTTGGTCTATAAATATCTGGAGTAACGATGAGTAGTAATAGTAATGACAGTAATGATTGGTGTTATTGTTGTTGTTGTGGCTGGAGACACTGGACAAAATTGGCACGAAAGGATATATTTAGTAGAATGGTCAATTGAAATTGTTTGATTGAACGACAATTTGTGATGAGATTTTGGTTGTACAGGTGTTGGAGTTTTGTTGGTTGCCGTAGTAAAAATGTTGGTCGACTCGGAATTAAAATGAATTGAGCTGAAGCTGAGATTGCGGTGGGGGCAAAATTGTTGGAAGTGTGTATTATTGAATGGGGTTTGCAAATATGCGGTCTGGTGACGGAATGAAGGCGCCTGGTGTTATTTGAAAAATGTTGGCAGAATTACGGGGAGAGAAATGCGAAAAATTTTGGCAACGGTGTTAATGAGCGGCGTAAAACGTTCATATGTAAGATAAGCTTTTGGAGTATGAGATACATTTTGTAAGGCGAGAAACATTTTTATATAGAGTCTACAGACTTGAGTATAAGTGTTTGCGAATTTTTTGCGAGAGTAAGTATAAATAGTGGTAGTAGGCTAAAAGCGTATAGAAGAAGATACGGGATTGTGCTGGCTGTCGGTTTATAATTAGAATCTTGGTTGTTTGGCTAGAAAGTCTTGTGACTGTTAGTGAGGAAAGGGTTTGCTGAAAGTTGTATAATTAAGGCGGGTTATTTGGGTCTGACAAAGTAAAGTGTTTGTAATGGTACAATGAGAAGATGAATGGATGCTTCAAGAAGAAGGGGATTTTTGTAAACATGTGTGGGTGAAAGGAAGACGATGTTTGCAAAAATGCAATTCCGGATGCATTCACAAGACCAGGTGGTTGTTGGGCTGGTTGTTTATTTGTAGAGGTTGCTGCAGAAAGTGTTTAATTTTAAAAGTGCAGGAGAGGAAAAGTAGGTTAGGTATGGCGGTTTATGGTAATGTTTAGAAATGGTGGTAAAAGGCGGGTAAAATATTTTATGAGGGAATCTAGAAAATGGCTGGATTTGTGGTGTGATTTGATGAGAAAAATATACGAAGCATATGGTAGAAACATGTGGAGAAAAAAGAATGTCTCCGAGTGGAATAGTAATAGAGTTGTTTGTGAGACATATTTTGTCTTTTGTTGTTGTTGCCAGGGATATGGGAATAATAATAAGGATTTTGGCGGAGAGATGTGTTGGAGGAAGAAAGTTGTTTTGGTGGGAATAATGAAAGACTTGGTTGTTTACAATGATGGAGATTGGAGAAATAGCCGTGAGTGTGGTCAAGGTTGATGTGTTTGTTTGATGGCGTTGAATGTTTGTCGAGGAAGATTTGCATTGGATTGATGTAAATTTTATATGGATCGAGGTTATTTGATGGTGTTTTTGTTGTTGCTAGGTGAAGGAAGGAAGATGGTAACGAGTGACAGTTTTGGTGACATTGGAAATATAGTTGGGGAGGCTCAAGGTCATGGTGAAAGTTGCTGAAAGTTTTGACGATGATGGGATAGCAAATATTGACTGTATCTTTGTGTATTTTGTGTGTGTTTGGAAGAAAGCAAGTTGTAATGAAATTTTGTTTTTGTTTTGCAGGAGTATGAATCTGAAGGCATGCTTCAACATAAACCAGACGGACAGCAAGGACAAGTTGACGATAGCCCTGCATACGCACAATGATCTTCTGCGGATAACGATGAGCAGCGAAAGCGAGATGAAGGAATGGCTTAAATTAATGAACGCCTTGTGTGAGGACGACGAAGAATGTGAAAATACTATAACACCAGCCGTGAATCTCTCAAAGCAGTTGTTTGAGCACGTGTGGATTGTGACAGCACTGAATAAAGGGTTGGGGGCGGAACGAGGGATTTTGGGCCCTTATCGGCTCTGTCTGACTTCCAAGGAGCTGCAGCTCCTCAAGGTTGGAGTGAAGGCGAGCGATGTAGATGTTCGGAACTGGGATTTGACGTTTCCGGTAAGTTGACACGGGTTGATAAAAAATTGTGTGTCTTTTAATGTACATATATTTGTGAGGACGACAAGGAAAGTTTACATGTTGGACCTTGGCCTTGATTTTGGTTGCTGGAAGTGGTTGGGAACGTGGTTTACAAGGAGAAAAAGTAGTAGAGATTTTTTATACTGAATATGTAATTGAACACATGGTATAAACTAATAGTTTCAGGAGGTTTGAAGAGCTAGAAGATTGAATCAAGTGTTGTTCAAGGACTAACTATGGCTGACTGAGAGACGGAGCTAAATGTTGATAGTGTAGAAAGAAATGTCTTTTTGTAAACTGAGAAGAATTGAAGCGAAGCTCTGCTATAGCTTTGATGGTAATCTCAAGTAGCCTTGGCGGATTTCGAAGACGGAATAATAACGACCGATGCTGACAGAAAGTATTTTTAGAAACCGGGAAGGTAATCAAGGTTTTCAAGGCCGAGGGGGTAAAATTTGGATTGGTGAATGAAAGCGTGCCGGGAATTAGAGTTTTGTGCTTTGCACTAATTGAAATGTGTTTTTTTGGTTCTTCCACAGCTGACAGTGATCCGAAACGTGTGTAATATGGGAAACTTTTTTCATGTTGAAGTGGGAAGATCGGCGTGTACGGGAGCGGGGAAACTGAGCCTCAAGACGGATGACCAAAATATTGCGCAGAATATGCACCTGTTGATCCTCAAGTAAGTATTTTGGAAGTGGCGGGTTGTTTATCAAGTTTTGAGAAAAAGAGGCTGGTGAAAGCATATAGTGAATATATGTAAGAAAGTCGGGGATGAGTAATGTTGTTGTTGTTGTTTTTGCCGTTCTGGTCTGGCGGACTTGATGAATTTGATGAGGATCATGTGGTGTGTAGAAAAGAAGAAAACAAGGATGTTACACAATATGCGGAATTGGTGTAGTCTTGTTTCAAATATTTTGTTACAGTTAATAGGGTGTGGCGGCGACTAGTGGGAAACCAGTATTAGGTTGTGTTCAAGAGCTGGGACAGAGATATCCTTGGCGAATTGGCGACTATAAATATGCGGATGTTTTGCCAAGTTGTATGAGTTGAATAGTAAAGGCTTTTCTTGAGAATTGAGTAGAAAAAGCTGGACGCGTGTAAGAGCATGTGCAATAAAAGCGGCGGATTATTGGCGCCATTGCTTCAGTGTATGTATATATATGGCGAAAAAAGTTGTTGTGGATTAGTTCAAGTGAAGTAGGAATTGGATGATGACCTGTTGATGAGTGCATATAGTTGTTTTGATAACTGGATTTACTGGATTGTATGAGAATATTTTGTATTGTGGGTTTTTGTAAAAATTGGAGCTAATTATATAGGAAAATGAGAGGTTAGTGGCAATTATGCTTTTTTAAAATATTGCGAAATGTATATATGTGCGTGTAGTGCAGTTGCAAAAATGCAAGAGGTTGGGAAGGCCAGGTGAGAGAAGAAGAAGTGCGAATTTGTTGAATGGCAACTGAGTGAACTGATGCATTTTTAATGCAATTGAAAGCAAGGCCGTTGAAGGACGCTGGTGCAGAGGTGCATCTTGTATTGTCAATTGTTTGTTGTGATTTGATTGCTTGCACTTTTAATATGGACGTGTGTGTATATAGTGAGTAGGAATTGTATAAATGGATTATGCAGTAGGTGCTGTTGTTGGTTCTATTATTATTGTTGTTTGTTGGGTGGAGCAAAAATAATGATGTGGTGGTTGCTAATAAAGTAGGTTGATTGCGTCGTCAGGTGTCGTAAAAAGTTTAAAAAGGGTTGATGGATCGAAGAAGAGTGAGAAAGAATTACTGGGACATTTTATTGTTGTCGTAGGCAGTTTTGCAAGCAATTGGTTTGGTCAGCAGATTTTTATGTATAAATTTAGAAGTGAAGAGAAGCCAAGTGACGAAGAGTGTTTTGGCCAATAGTGTTGTTGAAATGTTGTGAATTTTTTGCTTTGGCGGACGGACATGTACGTGGCTAATGGAAAAATGCACTTCGTGTCTTCTCGTCTCGACAGAGTATCGTGTTTGGCAATATATGCAATTGGCAAAGATGATGTTGCAGATTTGAGGCTGCCGAAAGTTAAATGCAATTTTTAGTATGCACATGCACTATTAATGGTTTAATGTTTAACTTTGGTTGCGGTTGTTGTACTTTAAGAAAAAGTAGGACAGCTGAGAGTGTGGGATTGGATGTTTATTGCGGGGACCGGAATGCAGTTTGATTGAGAAGAGTTTTAAAAGAAGCTGATTGAGGGGATGTGAAATTTGGCAATTTTTTGTTCCACTGAATAGACGGGTATGAAAGTATGAAACAGGTTTCGTTTCTTGTGAAATGGAAGGCACGTGGGGGTAAATGTGCGAGGTGTATTTCGGGTTTGGTTAATTAATTGGAGAGGTTTTAGAAATATATAGTTGGGTGTATAAAATGGGAAATTAAAAGTCCACGTGTTGTTGTTGTTGTGGGATTTCGTAGGAGTACAGTTGGAGGAGTTGCGCTATATAGAGTTTGAAGAATAGCACGTGGATGATGAATTGTAGATGAAAAATATATTCTAGTATATGCAGAATCATGAATGACGTAAAGGAATTTAAAAGTGTCGTATATTTAAAGGTGTAGAAAATGGGAAGCGTGTATGAATGGGTTGGAGCAGAACCGTGAGACAGTTCAAGTGTCGTATGCATAAGTAGGATTAATTAGTGTAGGAGAAGAAAATACTGGACAGGTAGTAGACGACGACGGATATAATTAAAATTCAAAGAAAATGTTGTGAATGGATTGAGGTGAGATGTTAACGAGATGAAAATTGGTCATTGTTGGGTGTTAATGAGGAAAAGATATATATAATTGATTTTGAGTTGGTGGTGATGTTTAATGTATGTTGGCGGAAGGAGAAATTACTGGTTTCGGACGGTTTTGTTTGGTTGGAGGATAATATATATTATGAGTAACAGAAAGGTTTCGAAAGGTGTACTGTATTGCGATGTAGTCTGTTTGAAATTGTAAATAGGTTTGGATTCTACGAGAGTAAATATTTTGATTGGGGTTTTAATTAAACTTTTGGTTCTTGGAATTGTTGATTGTTGATGATGGAATGGGGGATTGGAAGCGTAAATAAAATTAGTTGGATGAAATAGTGTTGACAATAGTTTATTTATACCGTGTTCCAAGTAATTGTTTAATTGGAAATTCTTGGGAAGAGAGTT
>JAQGBJ010003797.1:0-11707 GCA_034698345.1 Sphaeridia pumilis | reverse complement strand
CTCATCCTCCTCCTCCTCTTCCTCTTCCTCCTCCTCTTCTTCTTCTTCTTCTTCTTCTTCTTCTTCTTCCACTTCTCGCTCCACCATCTTGGACTTCTTCCTTGAGTCCTTGGCTGCCAATTCTAGAAACATTTCATTTTATCAAAATTCTCTACGAGATTACTTCATCGTTACCCAAAAACTCCTTCGATCCTTACCCAGCCGATGCGCAGGATCGTGAATGAAAGTAAGGCCTTCACGCCTTTCTTGTGGTATCTCCAGTGCATCCATTAGTTTGTCTGGAACATGCCCATGGGAGTAAACGCCGTCAAAACAGCCACCAGTCAAGACTTCTTGAGCTTCTTCCTTAGTGTAGAGCTTCTCCAGTCCCTCATCAATATCCTTCGTTAGAGCGTCCCCAGTGCCGGATGTTGACTTGACAATGTCGACTACATAGCTTCTCATCTCACCTGCGTGTGGCATCACCTGCACTACCAGGTGGTAAGAAGCATTGTTGATAGTCACTTTGTCTGCTCCCACCGATAAATGAGGGAGAACACCAGTACCCGGCAGGGGCTGATGTACCTGCAGTTTCAGAGCGTCCATCGTCGCTGCCGCCATGTGACCCGTTAATGATGCAGCAAAGTCAGCTGAATGATTTATGTCGCCTATTTTGACATTCTTGGCAGCATCGGAAGCCATCCTCCTCTGGGGAATCTTGATAGCCTTTGCCTGCCATTACTGATGATAGTACATTTCTAGCTGCTATCATCCCAGCTTCGAAGTCTTGGACGGAAGAACTTCCAGATTCAGCTGCTGCATGACTGGCGGATTCCAGGTGAGCCTTAACTTCCTTTTTGACCCGGGTCAGCGCTTCTCCAACTGTACATGTCCCAGCCGCCAGAGTGTAGCATCCTCGGTTCAAAGGCTTGCAGGGCAAGCAATGGATTTTCTTGCCGTCCTCTGAAATCGCCATTACAGGATTCTCCGCCACCAGTCCCGCCACGTCCTTGATTTTCCCACGTGACTTTTCAATCGGAACAAAAGCTGCTATTCCAGAAGCTTTCACATGGTCCTTTGATTGCATGTGCTTTTTCACTTTGGCCTTCATTGTTTGGAAATTATCTTTCTGTGTCTCGGTGAGCCCATGTTTTGAAGGACATTTGTCGCAGGTGATCAAGTTGCCCATTCTCTTAAGCTCCGGGGCTGCTGCGAAAAGCTCGTCCCAGTTTTTGGCTGAAGATACTTCCTGTAACACGGAATCATGAACGGCTTGTAGAACGGTTTCACATTCTTTCCTGGAAGTTGACGCAACTGTAGCATCAGGATCTAGAAAACGAGCAGGTGGTCTTGTAACAAACCATTCTGATTTACATAACATTATTCTTTGCATAAATATATTCACCTGCCGAGTCCAGCAATATCCATTTCAATTTCTGGCGGTAGTCTTTAAGTTTCTCCACTCCCAAAATTTCCTGCTGTCTCACAAATTTTTCAATTTCGTACAAGGCGGAGATTCCAGTATCTTCATCTACAATTTGCAAGTTTAAGTAGGCTCAAGGAAGATTCATCTCGATTCGATTAATGGTAATTAATACCTTTCTTCTCTCCAAAGCGTTCCTTCACGAACTTTAGGTCATACGGGGTCGGCATGGATTGTGCCAGCAGAGTCAGACCCCGCTGTAAGTTTTCAGAAGGTCGATTGCAAAACCCGCGCAGTTCCCGGCCACTGGAAAATATACACGCAAAAATATACACAAAATATGTTATTGCAGCAGAGACTCTTCTTTGAACTATTTGTAAATAAGATGACCTTACTTGTGATCCAGAATATAGCTGAAGTACTTTTTCCCCTCCCTCACAACTCCAAGTTGCACTTTCTCGTCCATGCTGCTCAGCAGCGCAGCGTCGTCTTTGACCCTCCATTCTTCGCTGTTGATACATGAGGCTGTTCCGTCTCCTGCAACACGTACTTTGCGCGTGGCGACCTTCGTGACCTGTTGAGACGGAATGAATCCGGTTTTTGATTCTTCCATCTTTTTTCGCAGCTTCTCATTCATGACGTCCAGACAAGCTTCGAATACTTCATCAGACAGGTGCTGACCCTTTGTGAAGCACTTGAGGTTCACGCTTCTTCCATTAATCAGGATGAGGTCCTCTGTGCTCGGCAAACCTGAAAAAGTGGAGCTCATTTTCAGCTTCAGTTTGGCCAAAGCTTATTTATTCCAGTGTGATATGCTTTGGTCGTACCTTTTTGCGGAATCGGGAAGACTTCCTCAATTTCAAGCTGCTTTGGCTTTGCTCTCAGCGATTGTTTTCTCGGGCGCTTCGCTGCTGCTGGCGGCTGGGTTGGGCCATCATGATTCGAGCTGTCAGAAGTGGTAGGAGCTGCAAAAGGACTTGAGCTGGCTTCATTTGTACACTTCGACCAATTTTCTCGTCGATACAATGTGGGCGTCAGTAAGGTGTCTGTGGCTGGGTTGTAGTAATCATCGCCTTCTGACATGGCTTGACGCTGCAGTTGACGCTCGCGCTCAATTTCGCGGTTGATCATTTCCTGGCGCTCTTGCCTTTCTCTTGCTTCTTTACTCCGTTTCTCTTCCGTTCGGTTTGCTTCAGCAATTTTTGACGCTGAACACCAGCTTTGCCATTCATCCTTCTGAACTCGACGCTGAGCTTCATAGGCACGTTCAGTTGAGTCTTCATTTTGCCGTCGAAATTCTGTTATGTCTCGTTCCGCCTGTGTTCGTTTCTCCACCAGCAGGCGTTGTTCTCCCTGATATCGGTTTGAACCTGAAGTACCACTTGTAGAACTGGTGGGCTGGTTTTTCGGACTTTCGGAAAGCTTCTGTGGGATTCGGGTATCAGTAGTAGTGCTTGGAACAGCAGAAAGCTCTGATGGCTGTCGAGTGTACGTAAAACTGGTGGATGGACTTTGTTGTTTGTTGGCAATCCAAACTGAAGGCTGAGTCGTAACTTGCCTTGGCTCATCATGTGCGGAAACGGCGTTTAGCACACTTCCCAAAGTTGAAATGCTCAATGCACTGACGCTCGCTGTTTCCGAAGACGAGTTTTCGTGGTTTTGTACTTCTTGGAAGAAATCCGTTCCCGGGGCCTTGGGAATCGCTCCGGGCACGGACTTCTGTTTTGTAACAGATTTTTTGCTTGCTCCTGCAAACATGTTGCTAACTCAGAGTAATTCAGCTTCACAACTGATGGGCAAGTCGGTTGTGGCATGTTTAATTAATCGCAAAATTGTTCATATTACTCATCGGATGGATTTTGCCAAGCGATTCATGTTACGCCAATTCATTTTGCTGTGCCTTGTTCTCAGAAGCGCGTTACCGCTGTTCTTACGCTTTGCTCACAAAGTGGCTTCGCACTCCTGGTGCAAAAAGTAGAAAGAATGATACCCCATCAGACGTGTACATGTAAATTGCACCTTTATAGCCAACGTGCCTACGTCAACTATAGCAAGTTCATCATCATCATATTGTCACGTTAGTTCTGATGCTGACTGATGGTCAGGAATGATATTTGTGAGTTTACATTACAAAGAAAGCAATTGTGTAATGTAATCTGCGTAATTAGAAATTGTAACTGCATGTTAAACTGCTCATTGATGAATACATTCCTCCGGAATCTTCTATTTTTATGCTCGCATAACTTGACTCTGTTTAGGGCTGGGAACCTGAAACTTTTTATGAAGGGGGGTGGGGACTTTGGCAACCTTATGCATACAAGAACTATTGACAAGCATCACATGCGAAAAGTTCCTGTTGTGTTATTTTTGTTATCCTCACCAATAACAAAAAATTTCTTACGAACATGCGCGCGAAAGTTCAAAAATTGCTGGACGGCAATTCGTTTTCGCAATACTGGTGTGGGCCATGATTGCAACTTCGCATTTGTTGGTTTGCTCAGCTGTAGCCCTATTCGCCCTACTGTCATCAGGCATGCGCCCAATTTCAGGCTTCTTGAGAATGTCATGGTTCTTACTACTGTCCTTCGTTGACCAGTACCCTTCAGCTGTACCATTCAGAACCAGGATTCCAGTCCTTTCTCGATGGATGACCTTGGTAGTAGTTCCATGGATGGTGGCAGTTCTAGTGTTGACCAACGGATTCAAAGGCGTCCTCAAGTCAAAGTATTCAACCAAAAACCCTTTTATTTCTTCAATCAGGGGCCTGAAAGACCTGAAAAATTTCTCGGTCCTCGAGTTTTGCACCACCGACATGTGTCGATGTGATCAAGTCGATCGTTTGATACGATGGAATAAGAAATTGGGGTTTGCGACAATCGAATATATTGAATCAGGAGCGCCCATCCAGAGCCCAGGCCTAGTGCTGACCGAAAAACTTCAACTGAAGAAGAAAAGCAGTTCGTTGTTGCATCGGCCCTGGTCTAACCACCAGGGCTTCATTGATTGGATGGATCAAGAAAATAACCTGGAATGTGGGAAAGTGCAACGCTCATGTCGAAAACGGTTGAAAATTCTTGACTCAATGCGCGATCATGCACGCAGAATATGTTTACACGACTTTGAAGATTTTGTGAGCTGGAGTTTGGACAAACCGTTGTTTCGACAGATGCTCAACGAAGCTTTTGAGAATTGGCGATCGAATTCGACCGCCGAACTCACCAAGCCCATGCCCTACAAGACGCTCAAGTTACTATATTGGCGAGCCCTTAAGCGACAGAAAGTCTTTGTGTTTCGAAAACAGGATTTCCCGTGGTACTGGAACCTCTTCAAGCGGATCATGAAGAACAATCCACAAGCCCAGTTTGCATACTTGGGCAGCAAGGACCTGGAAAGTTTGGAAAATGGCCGCGACTTCATAGAAGAAGGAGCCTATGTGCGAGGACCCAACTTCCGTACGATTCCAGAAGCTGACTGGATGCTACAGAGGTTCCAAGTTCTGAGATCATCGGGTCTTTTGGCCTTTTGGTATCGGTGGGACCGCATCCTGAGGCCTCCAATTTCAGAAAAGTTGAACGAAGGCCTCGAAGATGCGTCAAAGTACCCTACTTCGCTGAAGTTGAAAGATCCAGGAATTTTGGCGCTGTTTTCCGGAGTTATCATAGGAATTTATGCCTCGTGTTTCACCTTAATTTTGGAAACTGTTTCTATGATAATCTCGAAAATTGCGGACAAAATTAAGCGCACATGCTGTAAAATTGTTGGATGATGTAACTAGCTGGTAATGATCGGTTTGTTGGCTATAAGTGCGTCTGAAAATTCGCAAACTTATAAAACATACTATCGACTAAAAGCTTGATATCTTGAAAACTCTTCCAAATATACGACATAACAATAAAATAGATTGTTTTCATGCTAATGAAACGAACTTATCATATGTCTTGTCATCTGGACAGGTGATATGTTTTCAATCATGAAAGTGAGCATGATTATGATTGGTGATTTTTTCAACAACCACTAACTTTTAATTTGCTTCAAATGCTTTTGTGTTTAGAAAGCCAAATTAAAAATAATGACTCGCCGTTAGTGTAATTACAATCGCCATTATTTTCAACTCAAGTTTTCAGATTCCATTTTGCCCCCATTTGCTTACGTTGAGAAACGGAATAATTCTATACAGAAAGAACCGAAGCATCTACCCGAGATGTTTGCCGACCAATTTTTTAAACGCTCATTTTAATTCGTCCTTAAGATTCAAACAACTGCAAACGACAAACATGGACAGGTTCCCAGCAAACCCCTTTAAACTTCCACCATTTCAACAGTCTTTTGTTTCGCCAAAACCACCCGAACTACTTCGCCCACAGCAGCTTGTATACGTTAATCCAATTTTGCCTCAGAAGGTGCACTTCATCCTCCTTATTCTAACTTTTGCCTTCAAAATCGACTTTGAACCTCTCCAATCTCCGTATTTGCTGTTTGGGGCGAAGGAAAGCTGCAGATACCACGGTTCTGTTGGACTCTATTCGGAGGGAAGACATCCAGTGAATATTTCCCTGGACCGAATACATCAACTGAAAAATCCAGGCACTACGCATACGCTGATTGACTTCGAAGACAGACTTGGAAACCTGAAATCTTGCGACGAGTTCCAACTACTGCTCAGTTCGTATTCGCTTATGATCATGACAATAATACCTCGAATTTACAGCAACGAGTTGGCTTTGATTTTACACAGCCTCAATTACGCCAGCGGAATGAGCAAAGTCCATCCTCACAACTTTGTCATGTTTTACCGGTTCGACGTAAGTCCGACAGAAGAAATTCCAGATACATCCGATGGATTCATTTCAAATGGACATTATTTCTGTGGCGGTTGTGGAAAATGCTCCGAGGCGGGATGTTATCCCCATCGTCGCGCCATCAGCTGCGACCCAATTTCCGAATGTTACCAGAATATGGAGAAAGCTGTTTCTACTTTCACCAAAAGCGGTAGGAATCTACTTTGGACTTCGACCAACATGGAACTAAGCCCGCAATCACTGTGCCAAACAATGAAGCAACCTGGGAACATTCTACAACTTCGTAATATTTCCATCGAAGGAGCTGCCGCCCTGTTTACCCCACCGAATATTTCCCAGGAATACACTTCGGCTTGGAGGGACCATCATGAAACTTGTGGTCTTTTGACATCCAAGAATAGGCTATACGGTTTGTCTGTTGCCAGCCCTTTTGCTCTCGAATTCACAACTGAGCTCATTCGATCACAGGAATCTGACTTTGTCTTTGTGACCTCCAACGTGAAAACTTCGAAGCGAACAGCTATGGAACTGTACGTTATGACAATGGATGGCACAGTTTGGCTCTTGATTGGAACTTCAGTGGGAGTGGTTTGCTTCGCCGTGGCTGCACTGCTCTTCGTTCTACGGTCAACAGGCATGCGCCCAATTTCAGGCCTCTTTCGAACAGCATGGTTCTTGCTCGGCTTCTTCATTGACCAATGCCCTTCTACCTTGCCTTTTGAAATCAAGGCCAGAGTCCTCAAACGATGGGTAACCTGTATAATAGTTCCTTGGATGGCAGCAATTCTAGTACTAACCAACGGATTCAAAGGCGTCCTCAAGTCAAAATATTCAGCCACAAACCCATACGTAGCATCAATAAAAAATATGGGCGGCCTGATAGATCACTCGGTACTTGAGTTTTGCTCCGGCGACGTGTGTCGATGTGACCAAGACGATCGGATCGTCGGATGGAATCAAAAGTGGGACTTGAGGACCCTTCAGATTATTAATTCATCCAAAGGTTCATATTTCATTCCCAAAAACAGTCTCTGGCTGAACGAAAAACACCGGATCAAAAAGCAGACGAACTCTTATAAGCATCGGCCGTGGTCTAATCACCAGGGTTTCATCGAATGGTTGGAGCAAGAATATGCATCAAATCTAGAATGTCGAAAGCAGCGTTCTTGTCGCAAACGGTTCAAAATTCTCGACTCGATGTTCTATCGTGCAAAGAGAATATGTTTGCAAGACTTTGAGGAGTTTGTAATATGGAGCTTGAACGAGGCCGCTTTTCAGGAGAAACTTGACCAAGCTTTTAAGAATTGGCAAAACTTTTCAGCCGGCGATTTAATCAAACCCACACCCATGCCTTACGAGACACTCAAGATGCTATTTTGGCAATCCCTTGAGCGACAAAGAGCGTTTGTGTTTCGGAAGCAGGATTTCCCGTGGTACTGGAACCTCTTCAAGCGGATCATGAAGAACAATCCACAAGCCCAGTTTGCATACTTGGGCAGCAAGGACCTGGAAAGTTTGGAAAATGGCCGCGACTTCATAGAAGAAGGAGCCTATGTGCGAGGACCCAACTTCCGTACGATTCCAGAAGCTGACTGGATGCTACAGAGGTTCCAAGTTCTGAGATCATCGGGTCTTTTGGCCTTTTGGTATCGGTGGGACCGCATCCTGAGGCCTCCAATTTCAGAAAAGTTGAACGAAGGCCTCGAAGATGCGTCAAAGTACCCTACTTCGCTGAAGTTGAAAGATCCAGGAATTTTGGCGCTGTTTTCCGGAGTTATCATAGGAATTTATGCCTCGTGTTTCACCTTAATTTTGGAAACTGTTTCTATGATAATCTCGAAAATTGCGGACAAAATTAAGCGCACATGCTGTAAAATTGTTGGATGATGTAACTAGCTGGTAATGATCGGTTTGTTGGCTATAAGTGCGTCTGAAAATTCGCAAACTTATAAAACATACTATCGACTAAAAGCTTGATATCTTGAAAACTCTTCCAAATATACGACATAACAATAAAATAGATTGTTTTCATGCTAATGAAACGAACTTATCATATGTCTTGTCATCTGGACAGGTGATATGTTTTCAATCATGAAAGTGAGCATGATTATGATTGGTGATTTTTTCAACAACCACTAACTTTTAATTTGCTTCAAATGCTTTTGTGTTTAGAAAGCCAAATTAAAAATAATGACTCGCCGTTAGTGTAATTACAATCGCCATTATTTTCAACTCAAGTTTTCAGATTCCATTTTGCCCCCATTTGCTTACGTTGAGAAACGGAATAATTCTATACAGAAAGAACCGAAGCATCTACCCGAGATGTTTGCCGACCAATTTTTTAAACGCTCATTTTAATTCGTCCTTAAGATTCAAACAACTGCAAACGACAAACATGGACAGGTTCCCAGCAAACCCCTTTAAACTTCCACCATTTCAACAGTCTTTTGTTTCGCCAAAACCACCCGAACTACTTCGCCCACAGCAGCTTGTATACGTTAATCCAATTTTGCCTCAGAAGGTGCACTTCATCCTCCTTATTCTAACTTTTGCCTTCAAAATCGACTTTGAACCTCTCCAATCTCCGTATTTGCTGTTTGGGGCGAAGGAAAGCTGCAGATACCACGGTTCTGTTGGACTCTATTCGGAGGGAAGACATCCAGTGAATATTTCCCTGGACCGAATACATCAACTGAAAAATCCAGGCACTACGCATACGCTGATTGACTTCGAAGACAGACTTGGAAACCTGAAATCTTGCGACGAGTTCCAACTACTGCTCAGTTCGTATTCGCTTATGATCATGACAATAATACCTCGAATTTACAGCAACGAGTTGGCTTTGATTTTACACAGCCTCAATTACGCCAGCGGAATGAGCAAAGTCCATCCTCACAACTTTGTCATGTTTTACCGGTTCGACGTAAGTCCGACAGAAGAAATTCCAGATACATCCGATGGATTCATTTCAAATGGACATTATTTCTGTGGCGGTTGTGGAAAATGCTCCGAGGCGGGATGTTATCCCCATCGTCGCGCCATCAGCTGCGACCCAATTTCCGAATGTTACCAGAATATGGAGAAAGCTGTTTCTACTTTCACCAAAAGCGGTAGGAATCTACTTTGGACTTCGACCAACATGGAACTAAGCCCGCAATCACTGTGCCAAACAATGAAGCAACCTGGGAACATTCTACAACTTCGTAATATTTCCATCGAAGGAGCTGCCGCCCTGTTTACCCCACCGAATATTTCCCAGGAATACACTTCGGCTTGGAGGGACCATCATGAAACTTGTGGTCTTTTGACATCCAAGAATAGGCTATACGGTTTGTCTGTTGCCAGCCCTTTTGCTCTCGAATTCACAACTGAGCTCATTCGATCACAGGAATCTGACTTTGTCTTTGTGACCTCCAACGTGAAAACTTCGAAGCGAACAGCTATGGAACTGTACGTTATGACAATGGATGGCACAGTTTGGCTCTTGATTGGAACTTCAGTGGGAGTGGTTTGCTTCGCCGTGGCTGCACTGCTCTTCGTGGTACGGTCAACAGGCATGCGCCCAATTTCAGGCCTCTTTCGAACAGCATGGTTCTTGCTCGGCTTCTTTATTGACCAATGCCCTTCGACCTTGCCTTTTGAAATCAAGGCTCGAGTCCTCAAACGATGGGTAACGTGTATAGTAGTTCCTTGGATGGCAGCAATTCTAGTACTGACCAACGGATTCAAAGGAGTCCTCAAGTCAAAGTATGCAGCCACAAACCCATACGTGACATCAGTAAAAACTATGGGCGACTTGAAAGAGCACTCGATACTTGAGTTTTGCTCCGGCGACGCGTGTCGATGTGACCAAGACGATCGGATCGCCGGATGGAATAAAGAGTTTGACTTGAGGAACCTTGAGATTGTTAATTCATCCAAAGGCTCATATTTCATACCAAAAAACAGTCTCTGGCTGAACGAAAAACACCGAATCAAGAAGCAGACGAACCATTTTACGCATCGGCCGTGGTCAAATCACCAGGGCTTCATCGAATGGTTGGAGCAAGAACATGCATCAAATGCAGAATGTGGAAAGCAGCGTTCTTGTCGCAAACGGTTCAAAATTCTCGACTCGATGTTTTATCGTGCAAAGAGAATATGTTTACAAGACCTCGAGGAGTTTGTACAATGGAGCTTGAACGAGGCCGCTTTTCAGGAGAAAGTTGACCAAGCTTTTAAAAATTGGCGAAACTATTCGAAGTCGGTCGATTTAATCGAACCCAAACCTATGCCTTATGAGACAGCCAAGTTGCTATTTTGGAAATCCCTTGAGCGACAAAAAGCGTTTGTGTTTCGGAAACAGGATTTCCCGTGGTACTGGAACCTCTTCAAGCGGATCATGAAGAACAATCCACAAGCCCTGTTTGCATACATGGGCGGTAAGGACCTGGAAAGTTTGGAAAATGGCCATGACTTCATAGAAGAAGGAGCCTATGTGCGAGGACCCAACTTTCGAACGATTCCAGAAGCTGATTGGATGCTGCAGAGGTTCCAAGTGCTGAGATCGTCGGGTCTTTTGGCGTTCTGGTATCGATGGGACAGCATCCTGAGGCCTCCAATTCCAGAAAAATTGAACGAAGGCCTCGAAGATGCGTCAAAGTACCCTACTTCTCTGAAGTTGAAAGATCCAGGAATTTTGGCGCTGTTTTGTGGAGTCATCATAGGAATTTCCGCCTCGTGTTTCACCTTAATTTCTGAAATAGTTTTTGTGAAATTCTTTAAAATTGGACAGAAAATTATGCACACATGTCGTAAAATTGTTGGTTGATAGCCAATGATTTGCTGGCTCTAATGACTTGATTTGTTTCGTTGGACTGTTAAAAAATATAAGCATGAACTGGCCACATGATGCATTATTATAGTAGTTAAACGATAGTAAAATTGACCGAAATTGTGCACAATGCGATTAGTGTTCTGTAGACCTGCTTAACGTACACAAACAAACAGACTTGACTCTGGTGAGCCGTTGGATTCCGCAGTTTGTGAATTTTAATTCCGTCAACATGGTCCCTTTGGTGCCTTTTCCTTTTTGCAAAACTGCTTCGAAGTCATTTTTGAATCTTATCAAAAGAGCTGAATCCATCATTAATCTGGTCTTGTTTCGCTTAAAGCTGTACTACGACGAACCCTTGAAGCTGTTCGAGCACCAAATGCAGCTGCTCTCATACTTGAAACTTTTCCCCGTCACATTTCACGCAGAAACCAAATTATTCGAATACATCGAAGACCGCCAAATGACTCGGTTCAAAATAGTCTGGTCTGTGGTGCTCCTTCGAAGTGCGGTGATGTACATCAGCATTCCTTTGAACGACGCTTTGTGGAGAAACATCTTCGTTGACGGCATCATGACCATTGACCACGTGATGGTCGTCATGACAGTTCCCTTGACGATCATCATCAACTACGACATTGCCTTGATTTTGCGCCGACGCAATTTGATGCTTCGTATGAGCAACTCAATCAC
>JAQGBJ010003796.1:0-11709 GCA_034698345.1 Sphaeridia pumilis | reverse complement strand
ACTGTTTTTCATACGGCAACCGTAGCTTTTCAGTATGGTTGCCGTGGGTCACTGTTTTTCATACGGCAACCGTAGCTGTTCAGTATGGTTGCCGTGGGTCACTGTTTTTCATACGGCAACGGTAGCTGTTCAACCAACTTTTGCAGCCCGGTGCAAGCGAAAGTGGGTGTGTGTGAAAAACGGCATGGAAACCGTTTTTGCCCTTTTTTGCCGGGACCAACTTTTGCAGCCCGGTGCAAGCGAAAATGGGTGTGAAAAACGGCATTGAAATCTTTGTTGACCATTTCTCGCCGGCACCAACTTTCAAAGTTGGGTGCAAGCGAAAAGGAGCGTGAAAAACTGGGTCCAAATTTTGTCACTTGATCTCATCGGAGAGCTGAGCTAAACTTTTTGAATGCTTCTTGGGCTAGTAAATCAAAGTGGACGTTAAAGCACACAAAGTTTGAATTTCGAAAAGTTTGTCGTTGATCTTGCAAAAAATGTATAACCTTGCGGACAAAAGCTGTTTGTTGACTGTTGGATATTTACTGACTGATTTTGGTTGATCTGGAATATTAAAGTTACGCTTACAATTTAAAACCATCATCATTGCAGTCATAACGTACTTGATCTGAAAGTCGGGTAGCGTCATGGCTCCACATCAATTCATATCGACCCATTGAACGCGGGAATCTATTTAGCGAGAAATGAAGCTGTTAGAAAATGGAGTCCAATAGATGGCGTAAGTATCCCACATTCTTGTGTTCGCTGTTTCATGAATTTCTCGCACCGTTGGTAAACAAGCATCTTAAACACCGTTTGGGTTAATGAATCAGGGATAGGACGAGTTTCAATTACTCGATGACTTTGGAGGTGTTCGACTCGCACATTTTTGTTCAGCTTGAAGTTAAAAGTACATTGCTAACATTTATTTAAATGTCGCGAATAGGCTGGAGTAAAGCAAATGTCCACCGTTTATTTCAATTTCTCAAAGAGAAGTGCAAGTGATGAGACGGTATGGCGAACTCCTTGGAGAGCAAAGCCCGGGAGGTCTTGAGAGAAATGGGCTACTTGGTTTAATTTGACATGATTTTGGGCGGAGTATATCATTTGAAGTGGGAAGCCGCATTCAGACCTACAGGAAAGTGGGAGGTGCGTTTTATGTCTGTAATGTCATCGAGACATTGTCTGAATGAAGTCTGAAAGGTATGACAATCGTTGACCGAGTAATGAGAGCACCTTCAATGCCAATCGGAAGCAGCTCAAACAGAACCGAGTGTGCAGTGTCTCATCAGTCAGCTTTCTTACCAAACCTTTTAGCACTAAAAGTAGACAAAGTGTCTGTTTGTGTTTCCAAGCGGTAAGCCTGTGCTGGTTGGTCATATAGTAAATGACAGCGGACATGGACATGGCGTACACAACTATATACACATCTGATTCTGTCAAATATTGAAATGCACATGCTTTAAGAACTTTCAATTAGTGCTCAACTTTTCATGCTAAGGTTGCGTTTCTAAACTTGAGGTGAGTTCCGGCAGCGTTTTCCTCGAGGGCCGTGATACCAGATTGAGAACGTCCTTCAAATCCCGTTCCAATAGGCTAAAATATTTCCAAAATAGCCTCCGTTTTAACTGGCGAGTTTTACATGATTTGATGCCCGAGAAAGTTGTTACAAAAGGCGCGTTCTCAAAAAGAAGCTGAAAACCAAACTGTAACGCCTGAATGCAACTTGCTCATCAGAACGACGTCTCTTTGCGCGCATGCCGTTGTCTCCTAAGTTGTATATCCGGAGTCTATGTGTAGATCATGCCAATATTACGAAGGTCAGATCAGATGTAACCGAAGCTGGTAGAACTTTACGGTTTCAAGTTCACTTTTGTAAGTTGACCGGCACGTCTCGTTCTCGTGCGAAGGAGAAGAGGGACACACTTCTGGGAACTGAGTTTGAGTGAGTGAACCGAATTTTTACTGCCCGTCAGTCCTGAAACATACAAGCAAGAAATAAACCAATTTTTTGTGCTTTTGTGACGAATACTGTGAGTACAGGCAGCTTATTCTGAAGAATTTGTATTGTGGATTTTGAAATACTTAACTCTCAAGTTGCATCAATCAACATTTACACATGCGAATTCATAAATCCGTGATTATGCTTTGGTTCGAATTTTGGAATATTTCACGATCTGTCATGTTTATACATGGAATTTGTTTTCCAAACATTCATTTTAAAGGCAAGACGAGAAAAATGTCTTGTGTGTTTTCCAGGGTTGTGACTGGAGAAAGGCTGCGTGGGTTGAGGGTGCAACGTAAAAGACTCCCTGGAGATCCGAGGGCTGGAAATGGACAATTGCCGAAAAGGGCGCTTGCTGACCGCTACATGATCCCATCTGTTTTCAAACGACTGCCGTCAGTCGGAAGCATGCTTTTCATTGCCTTCAAGGAAATTTTGCTCTTCTTCTGTCGCCTTTGTTTTAATTGTGATGTTCAAGTCAGGGATTCAGGACAAGTTGACCTCATAGCGACGCCTTCGGTACTTTGATGCTGCATTTCTGCTAGGGCTTCATCGGAACAAAGCTCGGGACTCTTTCTTTGCTCAAGGCAAATGTGAACAAGCCCAAGGATTCACACCAGCTTGAATTACGGCAATGAAAAGAAAAAAAATGTTCATGAAAGAATTGTTTTTCGAATGCATCATTATCTGTTGGGCTTGCGAAAGAAAGCAAGCTGAACGGCTTCATCATTAACGACTGTGAGCTGACTAAAGGTGAAAGAAGTAGACAAAGGAAATGGAATGGGAAATCGCGTGTTCGCAAACGCTGTTCGAGTTCCTGCATGTGGGTGGCAAACACTATTGAGCGCTGGACTGCAGAAAAACAAGAATAATTGCTGCTAAAGTTAATTGATGGATCCGAGTGTATCTACATGTAAAGGCCGGCCACACATGGGAAAGATGCATAGACAAAATAGTGCCTCCAAGGCCGGGCAACTGGAATAGAATTCGACTGGAAAGTTGATACGACATGGAAAAGGTGGGAAAATTCGCACATTTCTCTTCGTAGGAGGCATAAACGAAAATATGAACATGACGGAAAAATCAGCTGTTGTTGTGCTACCGGTGGTGATTATTATCTGGGATGTTATTTGTTTCCGATACATCGATAACGACTGAGTAAAATATCCGATTGTGGGCAATTCGACATACTGTGAGCTTGGTGAGCTGCAATAAAAGTGAATATTTACAACCGAATTCACTTCCAGTTGACAAGTGCATGCAAGTATGGGAAACTCGATGAAAATTGTAAAGATGTCATCACGTCAGGTAGGCAAGTGTTGGAGAAGGCCCAAGCAGTTTGAAGGAGGACAAAAAAGTTGTAAAATTGCAGGAGGGCGAAGGGGTGAATTAAGTCGAATGTTATTGTATGTTAGGGCGGTCGAGGGCTGGTAAGCGGTTTTCGAGGATTAGTAGTGCTAATAGTTGTTTATGGACATTGAAAAGCATGCGGGATTCCACTAATCTGTATGTTCATGGAATAAGTAGATTTAAGTTGGGGTACTTGAAGGAGAGAAGAACGTAGTAAACGCATCTTGGTGTATCAGACATGGAGCATGTTTTTGAAACTTTGGTGGACTTGGCTGCTCTGGAGCCTTTGTCCCTTGGGCTGATGAACAGCGGCTTTAGTGGGTGCACTTGAAGGTGGACAGGCGGAAGAAGCCACCCTGGAGGCGAACGGGACTTTGTGTCATGAGAGGGCTGTATAAATGTCAATCGCGTTATATATATACGTTTATGGGAGGGTTGTTGTGTTGTCGATGGATTAGGATTTGTGGGAAGCTTTGCTGTTTCTCAGCAAAGATCAAAAAGGCAAACTTTGCTCGCCATTGTAAAGCTCATCATCTATTGTGGGCAGTAAATCTGGAAGAAGGAAGGAGCTGAACAAGGACCAAAGGCTACCTACTACGGCACCTACAACACGGACAAAGCCAAGCCCATAGGGAAGCGGCCTGGTAAAGCACAAATGATAAAAGCCGATGATATTTTGGGTCAGAGTCCTTTTTCATTTTAAACGAAACTCGGCTGGATTGCTTACAAGGAAGCAAGAAAACAGCGGTTTAAAGAAAAGCCGTGATATTTCTTCTAAGAATACGGCTATTAAGCGTCTCAAGTTCTCCTTTGGGTGAAAAGGCACCTTCCCAAGGGATGTGACAACCATTTTAGTCAAGTATCTCAGCCAGGACACAACAACTTTGTCACAATGACTGACTGAGGAAATTGTTGGGTGAGAATTGTCCGTGTAAACAAAATTTGATTTTGTGCTGCGGTGTTGTGCAGTTTGTGTTTGCGAGACTGGACTGACGAGATAAGTAAAAGTGCAAAAGATAAAAAACCTAGAGAAGGTTACTAAAATTAAATCAAGGGTTGCCAAAGAACAGAAGCCATGGACGGCTTGGTTGTGAACAGTTACCATCATCACCATCATCAGTATGGAGGACTTGGACCACAGGTTAAAGTCTTGCAAATTTAACGTTTCCAGAAGTTGGCGGAATACTATATGATTGAGAAAGAGAAAAAACATGCAAACTTGTGGTTTTGCAGTTCAGTCACATTTCGGCGTACCATTCCAGCGTGCCGCTGCCGACGTACCATTCACACTCGGGTCTCGGAGGAATGAATGTTGCGGGTTTGCCGCCTCATTATGCTCATCCTTCTTCGCACCATCAGACGCACTTCGTTAACCCGGACCAAAGCCTGGCGATTGCGAATCGAAAAGAAGGGTTCCAGTGGTGGGACATTCCGACTCCACCAGCGCCGAACGCTCCTACGGCTCCAGCAGTTCACAGTCAGGAAAAAGCGCCGGCAGCGGCGGCTTTAACGTATATGAATCCGGTCGTCAGCAGCCACTCGTTTGCGGAGAAAGCAAGCGAAGGCGCAGTTTACTCAAGTTCATGCGGTGACAGCTACGGATCTTCTTCATCTTCCATGTTTTACCAGTGTCCGTCGTATCAAAGGAAGTCGAGGCGGTGCAGATGCCCGAATTGTTTAGACACTTCGACGCAAGGTAAGCCCAAGCGTTTTTATCAAACTCGAAATTGCAAGATGTGGCTATACAAAGATGAATGCATTGTGTACAGAGCGAGAAGCGTCGCTAATCGGCAGCCGCTCAACAGTATTAGAGCTGCGCGGTGACAGTTTGTGGTTCAGTCGTGCTCAGCGAGGTCTAACTTTAGCCTTTTGTTTTTTTTGACAGTGGGAGGAAAAGAAGATTCCGGGAAGAAGAAGAAGACTCATGTGTGTCACGTGGTCGGATGTGGAAAAGTAATCTCTTGCATAATTTTTGGTGAAAATGTTATGTTTTTGGCGTGTGTAAACTGAGGAAGTAATTCTGTGGTTTCTTGACGGCAGGTTTATGGCAAAACATCTCATCTGAAAGCTCATTTGCGGTGGCATACCGGAGAACGACCATTTGTCTGCAATTGGCTCTTTTGCGGTAAACGCTTCACCCGCTCCGATGAACTTCAAAGGCATTTGCGAACGCACACAGGGGAAAAGCGATTCGCTTGCAGCGTCTGTTCCAAACGATTCATGCGCTCCGACCATTTGTCAAAACACCTCAAAACCCACAACAATGGTGGCGGCGGAGGAAGCAGCGGAAGTCTTCCTTTTAGTAAAATAGTTGCCAAGTCGACAAGTTGGACAGATGGCGCTAGTGATGTGGAGGCTGGTGGTGGTTCCAGACTGAGTTCTTCCAAAATTGTACCTGATGGTGAAACCAAGGCCCCAAATAGACAGCAAGACGACCTTATCCAAAGTGAGTCCCGCCGAAGTAGTGAAAGCAGCAGTCCGTGCGACAGTAGCAGTGTTCGAAGCGTCGGAAGCGGGGCGGATGATGTCAATAAATTGGTGACGGCTGAGCAGTACCATTTCCAAGCGCCGTCATCGTCTTCGGAGTCAATTGGCCGTGTGAGTGGCGACTACTACGGGAACAGGTCAGAGCCAGGCGGAGAAGCGTTTTACGGCGGTGGCAGCAGCGGTTATTATAGTCGTGGAGACGAAGAAGGAGCGATGAGACGATTTGGAAGTGGTTGCGGGAGTCGAAATGATATTCTTGCTCCGTGGGTCCGGGCGTCACAGGTGGTTGGACACATGATGAGCTACTACGGGAGTGGAAACGATGTAAACTTTAATGTAATTAATGGAAAAAATAACAGTAGCGGGAAGGATGATAGAATGATGATGAGTGGTGTGGGGAACAGTAATCATGGAAATCAAGCTGAAACTGGTTCAAGCAATGGCATTTGTGGACCAGCAACTGTCAATAAGAGCAGCAGCGTCTTGAGGAGTTTAAATGAATATCACTTTTAGTGTACAATTATACAAAAGCAGATAACATGAGCATTTGCAGACAGGAAAAAAGAAGTTGTTGTGAGCAATGCGGTGGGACGTGGCCGGAATCCTTAAGGAGGCACGTACTACTTCAACTATGCGTCCGGTCAATAGCAATTTTAGTTTTATAACCTTACTGAAAAAATTGTAGTCGAAGAATGAGCCGAAGAAGAAGAGTATAACAATTTTGCTTCTTCCCAGGCTTCAGTAGGGTTAAAGCATAGTACTTGGCTACACACGATGACAATCTGCTTTTGATGTTGTGGCGGTAATTAATGAGTGGAGGTGAACATGATTGTGATTATATGTAAAACAAATGTAGAAACAAAGAGGAAATGTTTTTGTTGAATTTATAAATAAGCGATATTCTACGGTTGAGTTCTTATTTACATGTACTTAACTTATTAAATGTTGCGGTTACCGTGTTATCAAATTGAGCATTAAAAACTTGAATTTCTTCCAAAGTAAGTGGAAACCGTACAATTTGATTCAGGTGTCAGTCATTGGGGGCATCAAGAGCTACGTGTTTCTTGCATTCATGTATTCCGCCATGAGGCTGTTATAGGGTGTAGTCGTTTAAATTGACTACATGTTTAAATATTACAGAGGACAAGAATGGAAGAAATTCATATAGTGCAAGCTGATTAATAAAATATTGATTCATAAAACGTTGTGCTGGGTTTAAAAAGTTGGTTTTGATCTGGATGGGACTTGGACGGAGGAAATAATAAATGGCCGAGTTGACTACAGGAGTTAATGCATGGATTTTGAGGGCATAGCGGCCATTTGAGTGGGGCAAGAAAGAAAGGTGTGGGCTGTTACGGTTTAAATAAATCATTGTTTATCGTTTTTGGTACGCCCTGCCTTGTTGCTTACTTATCGTTAGTTTTGGCCATTTTTCCTAACCTATTGTCCGCGGTCCATGTTTGTGTCTGTGTTTGTAAATACATATGAGCCGAGGTAGAAGCGGGTGGGTGAATTGGATAAAAAAGCAGAGCTCATATAGTCAGTCGATGAAGCATACGATGAGGGTTTCATTCAGGTAGATTCGGGACTATGCTCACACTGATGCACTTGAAAAGGCCTTTTAATCTCGCTGTATGCATGAAGGAAGGCAAGTTTTATTATATAAATGGCAGGAACGAATGCGAGCTGTCAGATTGCAGGAGACGTTGTTGTGGTTCGTCCACGGCCATTTGGACGGGCCTAAACCAACAAAGTGCTGCACCTAATGGAAACGGGGTGGATGAATCTACATTGAACATGCGCGGGTGGAGACGAAAAATTAAGAAAAACATATTTAGTTAACGTGGCGTTCAGTCAAGGTTGTTAATGCGGCCATTAGCGATCTCAAGCCGAACTGACGTTGGTGTTGTGGAAGGAAGGAATCGTCGGCGGTTCGGGATTGGAAGAGACTATCGACTTGGCACATGTGTGACGAATCTCACGATAGCCTCCGACTTTCCTCTACCTTCACAGACCCTCCTATATTTAATCCACGCCAAAAGAAAGTAGTCGTTGAGGCTGATAATGCGAGTGTATTTGAACACACACACATAAGCTATTATTTCATCTTCTCCTTTCTTTTCATCCGTTTCTTTAGTAGACTCGACTCCTACAACACACCCCTTCCATTCGATAGACACACGGCAAATATGATTAATGGGACTAACAACTCAAAATTTCAGATGAGGTTAATGCCATTCCTAGTCTTTGAGCCTTTCATTTGCTGTGTACGGGATAAATCCAAGGAGCTGCAAAAGTTTTTGGCCATCAGCAGACAATAAGAGACGCTGTTGCCGTCCCGGTGGTTGATGCGTGGAAATGATCGGCAGGGAAGGCGAATCGAACGAAGGAAACAAAAAAGAAGTTGGTTGGAAATTGTAAAAATAATAAGTTTCCATTGACAGAGAAGAAGGTTCGAATAATTAATTGCAACCTGTGTAGCAGGAATATTTGGTTGGAATGAGGCGAGAATCGAGAAAACGTGAGTGGCGTCCATTACTCGATCTGGCGAGGGGAAGATGATGAATTACTTTTTTCTGTGAGTTATTGCATTTTTATTGCACGGATTTGATGAACTTGAAAGTCAGCACGACGTTCGGCGAAACAATTTACTCCCCATGACGTGCTACCTGTTATTACCTTCAAAAGGCTATTTAAAAACACTTGAAAACCAACAAATAACGCCAATCTTCCTATTTACAGGGAGGAGGAACACCGTTTCGCTCCGCAGTCATTCTCCTATTCGAACCTACTTAAAATACACGTGATGCGCCTTCGGAGACTATTAGTCCTCCCAGAAGCGAAACTCGACAACAAAATGTCTCTTTAAGCTTTCAATGGCTTCTATATACATACACTGTTGTTAGTTTGTGTACAAGCAAAATACAAGAATAAATGTACATGCTTGGTAAGGAGAGATTGAAACAAGTTGATCTTGGTGGAGCAACTGTTTCTTCTTACCTTGAATTCATAAGAAAGATTCATTCACAAGACCCGTCCAACTTGAATGCAGCCGGTTGAGAGTCGAGAGAATAGCGTGATGCAGTGTGCAGGAACCTGGTAATTAATTTCAACCTTACATACAGGGATACAAATTGCAAAAAACAAGTATACATTATATATCGATCGATCTCATATTAGCTTCTCATCTTGACTCCAAAGAATTTCCTTCTGATACTTTTCAGATTAGCTTTGAATACTTGCAGGCTTGCCATCAACTACTCACCAACTCCCCATTAATCTATATACTTTGAGTGCACAAATAAAGTTGCATGCATATATTTGCATCCTTAAGGCCACAAATTGAATCAGCGGCAAATTGCTAAAAGAATGCACAAGTTAAGGAAGAATAAATGGAATGAAACCATTATAGGTCGATTATAAGTGAATGAATCTGAAATTTTGTAAACGGGATGTGAAAAATTCAAAAGCTCCCGGTTTTAGGGCACAGCGGGCTGAATCTGAAAGTGTTTAGTCTCCTAGGACTCGAGCACTTATAGTCATTTGATCAAAAGCAAACTACAGACGTTGCAGTTCGCAAGCTAAAATTTTCAACCCCTCCAACATATTTTGTTATCAGTTTATGTTCGCCAATGTTGAGCACTTACAATTTCAGATTTCAGCAATGGCTGCAGCCTGTGAGTGGAATTGATTTATTTCAGTTTAATATTTTATCCTCCAGAGAAAGTTAAAAATTTTGCTAGAGTTTTCCTAGCTAGTTCTATAAAAAGGAGGTTTCGCTACATTGATGTGAAATTTTGCAATAAAATTGTGGTAAAAGTATTGAGAAAGCAAAATGAAAAGTATTTGTATTGCAGAAAAGCAAGGAAGGAAAGGACGAGCTTTTGAAGCAGGGTCGAAGGGAAAGAAGAGGGCTGCATGTATGTGAATGATGCTGACTGGGGTTGTGAGCTGCTTGAAGTTTTATTCGCAATGAGATTCGCGTGGTGGTGGGGCTCGTACAGGTTTCTCTGGCTGTTGGAGCAGCAGCGTCGTTCGGTCATATGTGAGATGTAAGTGTATGGAAGAGAGAAAGATCTTTATAGGTGTTGGCGCTGGGCTGTCGAGGAATAGTAGTCAACCAGCTTTCGATAGAAGCTTTCTGTCCTCCCGTTCAAGCTATTTTCCTGCAAACTAGTCTCATTCGCGCTCCACTCACTCAGTCAGCTGGACAACAACAAGTGTCTTGGTTGGCTGACCGGTTATCAAAGAGTCTGCCTTCCCCACTGCACTGATACTCTTAGTGCAGGCAGGTGTGCCGGCTCCAGTTAGCTCCTCTTCAATCTTAATTCACTAACAGACTTGATTCATCAGAATCAGAAGCAATTTATTACTTCTTGGTCTTGTGCAGGGTCAGTATTGTGCATAGGTACGTTCGGAAAGTAGCGTGAAAGTTCCTAGTGGCCTCCGAAAAACTTGTGGAGAAACGTTTCAGCATGTGGTGGTGCGAAACGGTTGTCAAGAAAGATACCGCAGCCATCTTCAAGATGGCAGTATAAGTCGGCTCCATAGAGCACATTTCAGTGTCTGCAGTGTCTCCGACTGAAACTTGAACGGATCATAAATTCAAAAAGTTATTTACGTGCTAAAGTGAATTCTTACAAATATTCATTGCCAACATTTCAAGAACGGATTTTGTTTCAAAGAATGCGACTTTGTGGATTTTTTATAACTAGCAAAATTTTAAGTGGTTCAAGTGAAAAAAACATCTGAGCTGGAACTCGGCTGGAAAATACCTAAAATCTAAGGATCGAGAATGAACGTAAGTGGTACTATGTAAGTTAAGGCAAGCTCTTAGAAAATACCGTGACCGGATAACTCAGATTAACCTGAAACTTTCAAGTGTGTAACCTAAAGGGGCTCCAAACGTTTCTCGAAGTACTCAAGAGGTACCAAAATTGGGCCTGGAAACGGCTGACTACGAAGTATAGAATCGTATAGCTTCTAAACGAAATAGGGTAAAAACGTGCGACCCACCAAAATTAGCCAAGAATGCAGCATTATTTGATAGACACAAAGTCAGCGTAGAGAGCGCTGCCGTTGCATCCTGGAGGTTTTTAGTCATCCAGAGGGCGTTACTATATTGCATCCAGGAGGTTTTCAGACATACACAGGGCGCTAGCGGGCAAACACTGGTCTTAAAAATAACCCTATTGTGAAATTTTTACGATAATTTACTAACAGTTGCCCACTAGCGTTTCGTATCGAAGCTTTTCTGAAGGCTAAAGGCTTTCTAGAATTTAATTATCATAACTTCTGAATCTCCAAAAAATACAAAATTCGTATAGTTCACATAAAATGCCATAGATAAACGGGTATTGCGTTGCCTCGAAGAATTCTGCATTGTGTTGATTCAAGCCGCAGGGCAAAATGATCAATTATGAATCAGCAACAATTTGTGAAATTTGGTTGTTTACTATACAGCGTATCAAATTACAATCAAAATCAAAGGTTAACATGCATCGCTTGTAGTATGCGAAATAGATACCTGATTGTTTGCACTTTGGGCTGGTTTTAAGCCTTACCCAGTTGCCATGATGCCACCGAAAAAGGGCAAACGTTATGGTCAGGATTGAGGGTGAGCGGCATGGGACGGCCGGTTCGTCCAAAGAAAGTCTTGTTGAGGTTGGATGGGCTTATGTCGGGTCGGGACGACAACAAAGGTCAAATAAGTGAACAATGGTTATTGGTGTATAAGGGAATCCGAGGGTTTGTTGTTGTTATATTTGGCTTTCTCCACAAAGGAGCAATGTAAACGTGTTGGAGGACTGAGGATTTATGGAATCAGGATAATTGCGGCTAATTACAGTGATGGTTGAATTTTTTGATTTGTTGTCCGTGAAGGT
>JAQGBJ010003795.1:0-11709 GCA_034698345.1 Sphaeridia pumilis | reverse complement strand
GGTTTCTACTTTGTAACGAGTTGAAAGAAAGCGTATATATATGAGGTGAAATTGAACTGTGTAAGTAGTTGGGGACTCAAGAATGGGAATGAAGTTGAATGGGAAGAAGATGCATGATTTAGCTCTCCTGTCACTACCCATGCCTTCTTGTACGGACCTTGAGCCATACTTTGATTCTCGTCCAAAACTACTTTCACCCTTTGAATAAATAACACGGAGCCAGGAAATGGCGAAATCCCCTTGATTACTACCACATCACAAAGTCCCACATGTACATTCTTGCATTCGGATAGCCCAAATTAGGAGCGACGTCCTACAAGATGCTTTATAACTTATGCAATCTCACACATGTTGCCTAATGGTTTGTCATTTTTGAATTGCAGTGGTACATGATTGCCATCGTGTACATTTACAACCGGTGGAGCAAGAATGAAATCAAATGCTTCGTCAACTGCCAACTGGCTTCGAGCACTGAAATGGCTTGGTTCGTCTCAACCAACGAGGTAAGTTGCACTTTTTAATTAAGCGGAATACCAAGTCTTTGCGAAATTGCTGGAGAAGAGTTTGTGATAATACTTGTGTATGCAGTCAGGGGCTTGGGGAAACTTTTCGACTTTGTAAACGGGATTGATGTGACGGGGTGTTTACTACAACTACATCGACTACTGGAGTTGCTGCTCCTTTGTATGGTTTTAGTCCTGTACGCTTCCGCTTTTGTATAAGCTGAGCGAGAAATAAAAGAGGTTTTTCGGGTATGCAGAAGCAAGTTTACATCTGTCTGACTATCGGAGTGAGGGAGCTGACAAGGAGAAAATTACAGGAGGTGTGGTAGTAGAGGTGTAGTATTAGAGTTGGCTGGAACGGTGGGCCAACAAGAGACAAGGCGGATGCCGAGTCATGGGATAAGATCAGCAAAGCTGCGGCGAAAGTTGGATGGGAATGGAAGGAAGCGTTTGTGAAAGATCAAACGGTCTAAATTACAGCTTTTGGTGGTTGCAAAAGACAAGAAGAGTAGAGGAGAAGGAGGAAGGGAAACTCGTATAGAGTTTGTGTGTGTACACGTATGTTTTAAGGATAGGGAAGGAGAGGCCCAAGAAACTGTGAATTTCGTTAAATGGATATAAATGTGGGAGGAGGGGAAGAGCGGTAGATTTTAAGGGACAATTTAAGTTGGTCCGTTTGAGGTAATGATGATACTAATGCAATTTCACGTCTCTCGAAGGAAAGCGAGCCGGGGAGAAAATTAGATCAAGTTTCTCATCCCGTGACGGGGATGACTCGGAAGACGGGCATCTAACACAGAAGGAGAGACGGAAATAGGAAAGAAATACAAAATAAATATATATGTGTGTGTAGCGGAAGGTCAAAAATGTTTGGGCGGCGGGGTAGGGAGAGAGTATATATATAAAAGATTGGCAGTTTTAATTGAAACAGGTTTGTTGGGAGTCTGTGTGGATGGGAGTGGCGGGAGACTGGGAGATAATTGCTCGCGAAGCAGATCCGCAGATCCGCAGATCCTGAAACCACAGATGCTGTTGTGCTGTCCTTGTCCCTTCGTTACCACTAATGAAGAATTAGACAGTGACAGAAACAGGCTGGTTTCAGGAGGCAATAATCAGGAAGGAAGGGCCGTAAAGAATAAGTCGGTGTGTCTTGTTGTACTACTCCTGAACCTCTTTCTCAAGAGGTTTCGTGTGGGGCAGATGGGAAGAAAAGGATTCATGTCACATGCATGCAGGCCAAGACATATGTGACAAGGATGGGAAGGCGTGGGGGGGGGTTCATATCGAAGGAAATGGCTGAGAAACGGTGGTGGACTGGGCCCTGGGCTGAAGAGTATCTTTCGGGGTGAAGTAAGGCAAGAGAGGATGGCAAATGTGGATAGTCGTTGGATACATGTGGGTGAAAGCGATTTGTTTCAAGTGTGCTGTTTCAACCTCAGACCAGATGCGGGACCACGAAAAAGAGAGCAATTGGTATAGTAGTTATTGATGGGAGGCTGAAGAGAGAGAGAGTTTGGAATATTTGATGGGAAGGCTGGCGCTACTGGATATACTAAAGGGATGGTAATTAAATGATGGTTTTGTGTATTGGATTATTACAGCCATTTGATAAATGTTACATTGGAGCCACACCCGACTTGGACGAGGAGCGTGTGTTTTGCGGTCAGATGTCGGCAGTGTACCTTTTTGGAGAGGCTCTGACACCGCACCAAATCTGTGCGATGCATCGGCTGGGACCCGGCTACAAGGTAACGCTTTTATGTACTAATGTGAGTTGAAAAAGAGACAAGGTTGAGAAGGGTAAAAATTGGGGTGAGAGGTTTTGAAATTGAATATGATACATGGCTGAGATGGGACATGTGTGTCTGTGTGTGTGTGCCGGGTTGGAGGGGGGGAGGGAGAGAAAGCCGATGAAGGCTTCTCACGTCCGGGGAAAGATGAACTGATGATTGTAAATGGGTATTTTTGGGGTATTTTACAGAATCAATTTCGGTTCGAGAACGAGTGCCACATGCAACTGCCGGAGAATCATCGTCGGGTGCTGTACGATGGGAAATTGTCCGCCTCCTTGGTATTCATGTACAACCCTGTGGCAACAGACAGTCAGTTGTGCCTGCAGTCTGCGCCAAAAGGGAACGTTTCCTACTTTGTTCACACGCCACATGCTCTTATGCTCCAAGTAAGTCGCTCTCATCAAATCGAATATGACTTGTCAACTTTCTACTTTCAATTTGGCTCGCTAATTCGGTATGCACATCAACTTTTCGGGGAGGCTGAAAGTGCGGGTGGTGGCGGCGGCGGCGGTGGTGAATGAGTGAATTTGCACGAATCGTAATTTGGCGAAAAGGTTTTGGCGGTTGGATGGATCTGATGGAAGAGACGAAGAGGTTCGGCGAGGAATCGGAGAGAGGACTGAGGATGGCTTGTTTTTCTTAACGCTAATAGATTCAAGGTTGAATGGTTTGAAAGGCTTCCGAAGGAAGGAAATGGTAAATGTTGCGGTGGATGTAGTCGTTTATCAAGGCCGTGGATGATGAAGAATAGTGGAAATAAGAAAGATAGAAGACGGAGAAATTGATGGTTTTGAAAGAAAAAATTTGCATGGGGACTGACGAATGGATGGAGCATGTATGTTGGGGGTGGGTGAAAGCTTTGAGGGAGAAAAGTGCGGTGGGATTTGAAAAGAAATGTTGATTCTTTCAGTGATGACGTGTATGTGGATGTGGGTTGTATTGGTGGGAGGCGCACACGTTGTTGGACGTTGTGGTGGTATATGATGGAATTGTAGGATTATAAAAGAGTTTGATGGCTTTCTTCGTTGCAGGATGTGAAGGCAGTGATCACCCACTCGATCCATAGCACACTGAATTCCATCGGCGGGATTCAAGTCCTCTTTCCACTTTTTGCCCAGCTGGATCTCTCGCATGACGTCGCTATCGATGGCAAGAAGGATCCGTCTCTCTGGTGAGTGCTTTTCCTTTCCGGCTCTTGCGTCCCATTATCCTTGAAGGACAGGAGCAGAATTTATACGTGTTTATACAACGAGGCCCTCACACAACTTGTCTTGTTGTCTACAAACCGGCAAACTTACACTTTTATTGTTTGTTTCCCTCGTCTCGTCGACGAAAAATCGCTTTATCTGCACATAACCGACAGCTACAAGTCTGATTGAGTGAATCGATGGGGGTTATGTAGACTGGCTCTGCTACAGCTCCGGACCGACTCACGCTTGTACTTTTTTTTTCTTCTCTTTTTGCGACTTTGACAGTTGAATTTACAAGGAGCGAGAGGGACGGAAACCTTTCCCGGGTCTTGCATCCGCTTGACGGCAATCCTGCAGAGACTGAATCCCTTCGACATGATTTTGCAGGCAGTCAAAGTCCTTGTTTTATTCCATTCTTTCGGTTGACGAATCTTCAAAGCTTTTGGTGGACACAAGGAGAAGCCTATGACTTTCTCTTTGGAGTTGTAATGTTTAGATAAGAGGACATGTATGTTGGGTTGGGAGGATGTCGCTAACTACTATAGGCCAGAGAATCGGACAAGACAAGCTTAAAAAGTTTTGACAAACCATGTTTTGTGTACACTCGTTAAGACACCCATGCATGTCAAGTCTGATGGCGTTTGTATGCATTTGATTTCAGCTCAAAGTTGCTCGAGTTCATCTGCGAACTGGTCGAGTCTTCACTGACGGTGCAGCAGCATATGATCCAAAACCGGGGCTTCCTAGTCATCAGCTACCTGCTCCAAAAGGCTTCGAGAGAACACTTGACTATTCAAGTACTTTCTTCTTTCCTTCAGCTTACAAAATACCTTGTTACTTGCTGTCCCAACGCCAACAGTGAGCTACTCCTCAAGCAGGTAATTAAGTCAATGGCTTTGTTTTTGATAAAATAGGCTGCGATCGTCAGCTAAAATTGCTCTCTTTTGGTTTCAGCTCCTCGATCACATTCTCTTCAATCCGGCCTTGTGGATCTACACTCCGGTTGCCGTTCAAATGAAGCTTTACTCTTACCTGGCTACAGAATTTCTTGCGGATACGCAAATATATTCTAACGTTAGGAGAATTAGCACTGTTCTTCAGACCATGCATACCTTGAAGTACTACTATTGGGTTGCGAATCCAAGAGAAAAGTCTGGGATCGTCCCCAAAGGGCTAGGTAAGCTGTAAAAATCTAAACAAATGCGCAATCATACAGGATGTTGACTGTGAGTTTTATCCTTTGCAGATGGTCCTCGTCCTGCAGATGGTGATATTGTTGCGATTAGAGCTTATATCTTGTTGTTCCTCAAGCAATTGATCCTTATTGGAAACGGGGTTAAGGAAGACGAGCTTCAAAGCATTTTAAATTACTTAACTACGGTCTATGAGGTGCGTTAAAGTTACTCTTAGTGAGTGCATTCTTTTTGGGATATGGAGATTTTACAATGTAATTTATTTTGTAGGATGAAAACTTGCACGATGTTCTACAAATGCTGATTTCGCTTATGTCAGAACATCCTTCTTCACTTGTTCCTGCTTTTGATGCCAAAAATGGAGTTCGATCGGTGTTCAAACTTTTACGAGCTGAAACGCAATTGATCCGCCTGCAGGCCTTGAAATTGTTGGGATTCTTTTTATGTCGCAGCACGCATAAGTAAGTCACGTCCGGGCCGTTTTGGTTGGAATTGAAATACTGGTACAGACGAATATAATCCGAAACTTGGTTTTCAGAAGGAAGTATGACGTAATGAGCCCGCATAATCTGTACACACTCTTGGCAGAAAGACTTTTACTGCATGAGGATTCCTTAAGTCTTCCAACTTATAATGTTCTCTATGAGGTAAGCGAGATTAGTGCGCTACGGCAGACTGCAGACTGAATTTTTTATGCCTCTGAGAAAAACTGAAAACTATCAATAGCAACAAAAAACGGTTTCATTTCATTCTATTCATTTTAACGTGGTCAAACGCCAATTCATCCTCCCTCTCGGATATCTTTTCTGACCGAACCTCCTAACGCTATTAACAATATAAACAATATAAGGTTGATGAATCAGTTGTAGGATTTCAAGGTGGCATTTTCATTTCTGAGCTTTGGGGAACTTCAGCATTTTCATGCTGGTACCAACTAGAGGTTCGAGTGCCAGACTTTTGGGTACGGCGTTGGCGTTCGAGCCCCTACCCCTACCATTGAGTCCCAATTAGAAAGAGGGGTACCAAACTTTTGGGCCATGAGTATTGATATTGAAGTCAAAAGTATTGAATCCAGACTACCAGTATCAAATTGCAAACATTCGTAAACGCTCAGCAATGAAACTTCATGTTAAGCAACGTCAATCTGATTTGTCGCAGAAATGCTATAATGACATGTAATGTTTATTTAAAAAATCTCAATTTCAGATTCTTACCGAGCATATTAGTCAGCAAATTTTGTACGCGAAACATTCTGAACCTGAGTCTAATTTCCGATTGGAAAACCCAAGTAAATTTGAATCATCATTATTCGAATATTTTTACAAATCAGAGTCTAAAAGGCTTTTTTTGTTTGTCACAGTGATCCTCAAAGTGGTAGCAACGTTGATTAGACAGTCAAAGCAAACTGAATCCTTACTTGAAGTCAAAAAGCTGTTTTTGTCGGATATGACCTTACTGTGCAATCATAACAGGGAAAATCGGCGGACGGTACTTCAAATGTCTGTGTGGCAGGTATGATTCCATCTCTTTGAATATTGCCCTTTTTCAATCTTTTGATGGTAAATTATAAATTCTTTTTTCTGTATTTTAGGAATGGTTAATATCTCTCGCATACATACATCCGAAGAACAGTGAAGAACAGAAAATTTCAGATATGGTGTATTCTTTGTTTCGAATGCTGCTACACCATGCTATCAAGTATGAATACGGCGGCTGGCGAGTGTGGGTTGATACGTTAGCAATCGTCCACTCCAAAGTGTCTTACGAAGAGTTCAGACTGCAGTTTACTCAAATGTATGAGCACTACGAGAGGCGTCAAACCGACAATATCACGGATCCTGCAGTACGTAATCAGCGTCCGATCAGCACCATCTCTGGATGGGATCAACCTCCCACCAATGGATACGTGGCTGAAACGGATCCCTCGTCGGAAGTGACTGTTACAGACGTTACGAATGAAGCTGAAGCAGGCACAGATCTTCCGGAATCAGAAGAGGTCGACGAAACTTCTCATGCGGGTATTAAAGCTGATCTCGAGCAAGAAAGTCATGAATTTGAGGATGTACCGGTCTCCGAAGATGAAATCAAGGAAGCTGCACTAGACGGCAGTGTTGAAGAACTAACAGTACCTTCTGAAGCTTCTTCAGAGATTGCAGAAACTACAGCGGCAAAAGACAGTTTGACTGAACAAAAGGATGTAAAAACCGAGCTGGAAGCCTGTGATAGCGATGTTGTGAAAGGAACTGAAGATTCCAGCGATAACGTAGATGATGAAGACGAAAAAAAGAGTGAAATTCCAGTAACCACTGAAGAGGAACATGTTTGCTCAAACGTGAATGAATCTAGTGATAAACCCTTGCCAAATTCCAGTGATATGGATGACGTTACCGATCATAATTTTGCCAATACCGATAGTAATGAGAATGTTTCTAGCGTAAGTAAGGTAAAAGTTACCACTACGGAATCTCCTACGAGAGATTCGATCCGGACAGAGGAAAGAGATTCTCAAGAGCCAGAAGCCATTTTTACCATTACACAAGGTTCTCCAGCAAACACAAATGATAAAAAAGGCATGGACGTCAGTGTTGGTGGTGACCAGTCAGAAGAGAATGATGACGAAGAAAAGTCAGAACCTGAGGTCGATCAGCAGCTCTCCTCAACAGACAGTAAAGAAAATGACGACACTCTCGAGACAGTAGCTGAACAGGTCGAAGCTGAAAATTTGGATGTCATTGCTGAAGATCGCGAGATACTTACCGCTGTTGTAAATGAAAATTGTGATGACAATGTGATACATCATCTTGATGAAACACATGACGATGGAACCTCCTTAGTCTCTTCACTTGACCGAAGAGAATGGATTCAAGCAGAAAATGACAGTAAAAAGTCCAAGATTGTTGCAGTTCAGACTGCTGAAGAAGATGGTGTGGATGAAACAGAAGATCACGAGGAGGGAGATGCTTCGGATGTTCCGAAAGCCCGTCCTTCTAGTGCATCTACCGCTGTTCAGACTCAAACTTCTGACGAAGGTAACAAATTCTGCCTGTAAACAGATTTCTTGACGACATTCTTGAAAAACAGTTGATGTAACTGGTTGCTGTTTTGATGCAGGTGCTAGTAAAACTCGACGAAAATCTGCTGGCGCATTCCATCACGGATCTCGTCACATGTTCAACCCTGGTCCTTCTCACCCTCCATTTAGAATACCGGAATTCAAGTGGTCGTACATTCATCAACGACTTCTATCCGATGTTTTGTTTTCTCTTGAGACTGACATTCAAGTTTGGAGAAGGTGAGCATAGGCCAAAACAAGGTTCTCTGTAAAAGCTGAAATGTGCTTATCTGGGATTTTTATTGGTTTCAGCCATTCAACAAAATCCGTCTTAGATTTCGTTAATACCGGAGAAAATACCATATTTGTAGTCAATACTGTTCACTTAATATCCCAGTTGGCAGACAACCTCATTATTGCTTGTGGAGGATTGTTACCATTGTTGGCTTCAGCAACCTCACCAAATGTAAACATTTGCCATGCGTAAAGATTACATAAATGACGGCAAAAATATATTAACACTAGTTTTACCTTCCGCAGAGCGACTTGGACGTGATTGAACCGACGCAAGGAATGCCTATCGAGGTTGCGGTATCCTTTCTACAGCGCCTAGTCAATATGGCTGACGTGTTAATATTTGCTAGCTCACTCAATTTCAACGAGCTGGAGTCTGAGAAGAACATGTCTAACGGCGGTATTCTTAGGCAATGTTTAAGGCTGGTTTGCACAAGTGCCGTCCGAAATTGCCTTGAGTGTAAAGAAAGGCTGAGATTACACCACATGGGTGGTTACTGCGGAAGCAACGGGGCCGCGGTTCCAGCGAAGGTAGCTCATCTTCATTCTCTTATCCGAGGAGTTCAAGCTTCTACGAAGGTAACAAAATTCTATTTCAATCTCTTTTTGAAGAATACAATGGGCAATAACTAACTTACAAATGTATTTTGACAGAACATTGTGGAGAATCTATCCACCCAAAATAGTCCTGTGAAAGACCCTGAAAAGCTGCTTCAAGACATGGATGTCAACCGTTTACGCGCTGTGATATATAGAGATATCGTAAGTGTCACATTGGTAATAGACCACCAAGAAAGTTAAAGAGAGAAGCCAATGGTCATAATCGGTTTATATTCTGCAGGAGGAAACAAAACAAGCCCAGTTCTTATCGCTTGCTATTGTCTACTTCATTTCGGTCTTGATGGTGTCAAAATATCGAGATATATTGGAACCACCACCAACTCCTTCCTCTAGTCCAATACCTAACACAGCTACTAGTGAACAACATGGAAATAGAAGCCTACCGGTTAATGGCACCTCTAGTGGTAAGTCATATTATTAATTTTTTTCAGAGTTGATAAGGAACGCGAATAATCAAAATTTGGAACACTTCGCCTAGGCCATACACTAGAAGAGACCAGTAACACGCAGTTGAGCAATGGCAGCCATTTGGGCTCTGGAGACGAATACGACAGCAATGTGAGTCCATTTTTTACTATAAAACATGCTTTTCTGTAAACTAACGATGCAAACTTTGCTGCGCTTTGACACATTACTAATTTGACTCTTCTTGCTACTTCTTACCCTGTGAACTGTATAGATGTCTAACAAAACTCATAGCGTTGCAAATGGTGATAAGGCAAAACGTAATAATGTTAAGGTATGCTTCATCTTGGCGTCTTCTTAGCTTGGTTGTAAATCCCACTGTTGACATTTTGACATCGCATGCTGAGGTTTTAATTGATTTCTGTGTGTCGAATATTCAGACGGAGGACAATGTGAGTGAAGTGTCCCAGAAGTCAGCAGAAGAGCCGGTTCAGCCGTATATCAGCGAGAATGGGGATGAACGCAAGGCCGAAGACAGTTGGACGGATGTTAGTTTGAACGATGATAGCGAAACAAAGAACAAGACTGATGAAAAAGGTACCTGGAATTGAAAGATCCTTAAACTTTAGTTTGATCATAATGTCTAAAGTTGATTTGGTTTTGATCTTCTCAATAGCAGATGCCCTAGATCGTGGTGAAAAGCCTGCTGCTCAAATTAGCGTGGTCAGTGGATCACCTATGCATGAGACTACAAGGCCAACTATACCTAGAACTGAAGAAATCAATATCAAACCATTGATGTCTTCAGAAGGCTTTCCGGTTCATACACCTGCAAGAGAATCCAACTTGACGCAAAAGCTTGAAGCTGCCCTTGGGTCTGTGTGTCCACTCCTACGGGAGATAATGGTAGATTTTGCGCCATTCCTTTCCAAAACACTGCTCGGATCACATGGCCAAGAATTGCTATCAGAGGGAAAAGGTATGTAGTTCTGTAATGACTTGAAATCAGTTCGGCAATAGTTTGGCTTATAGTTGAATTTTGTAATATTTTCAATCAGGCTTAACCACGTTCAAGCACAGTACATCCGTCGTAGAGCTTGTGATGTTGCTCTGCTCACAGGAATGGCAGAATTCACTGCAGAAACACGCTGGTCTGGCTTTCATCGAACTGATTAACGAAGGTAGACTTCTTTCACATGCCATGAAGGACCATATTGTTCGGGTTGCGAATGAAGCAGAATTTATCTTGAACCGTATGAGAGCTGACGACGTTTTGAAACATGCAGAATTCGAGGTAAATTTCGATACCACAAAGTTTAAAATTTGAAAAGCTCGTACGGTATTGAGCGTCATCTAATATGATTTTCTTTGGATCAGCAAACATTGTGTGCTCAAACTCTGCTTGAAAGGAAGGAAGAGGAAAAGATGTGTGACCACTTGATCACTGCAGCCAGAAGAAGGGATAATGTCATTGCCGCTAAAGTTTTAGAAAAGACCATCAATATCATATCGAACAAGCATGGAGCTTGGGGTGGCAAATTGCCCAGGTATTTACTAGCAAGATCAGCTGTTTAGAAAAACGGTTTGAATTGGTTGTTAATGTTCGAAAACATAATACAGCAGGGAAGACGTCGAGTTTTGGAAGTTGGATGCGTGGGAAGATGACGCTAGGAGGCGCAAACGGTTCGTTCACAATCCCCATGGCACAACTCACCCCGAAGCAACGTTGAAGACAGGAATTGAGCACGGGGTTCCAGAAGACGCCATTATGCAGGTGCGCTATTAGAAGGCTGGTCATCGTTTTTAATATTTCAGATACTATTGTTCGAGAACTAATTTTGTTGTCATCAATTTTAGGCAAAAGAAGAGTTCCACAGTCATTTGGCAGCATCACGGTCTCAGCAACCATTGCAATCTAACGACCTCATGGACGACAGTGAGCTATTATCCGATGATCGAGAGCTAGACCTGGACCTCGTCGGTATGTGATCGCAATGCAAACCCAGTTACCGTTCAACAGATACAAAAACGATTATGTTTTTCTAGGCCCTGTGAATATTAGCACAAAAGCGAGGCTGATTTCTCCCGGTGTAGTTGCCCCTGGTATAGTTTCAATCACAACAAATGAACTTTACTTTGAAGTTGACGAAGATGACCCAGAGTTCAAAGTCGACACTGAGGTAAGGCCGAATATTCATTACTTGCTTGGATTACTGCATAACAACTCTGATAACATTGCTTCTGGAGAGGTTTTTGTTCAAAAGCTGGATTTTGAGATTCTTGTTATCGAAGCGCAAAATGAGCGGCTGGTAGGTGCTAGCATTAAATGGGACGAAAAAGAAGAAATCGAGGAGATGTTTGAGTGAGGTGGTCATTTATCAAAGTACTAAGAGGGCTACGTGTACGATCGTGTGTCCAAGCGAATGGTTTTTATGAGAAAATAATAGCCGGGACTGAGATGATGATTAAGGAGAGGGTTGTTGAAGCAAATCTCTAGTGTGGTCCGCGAGTCTGTAACAAGGCTCTAGGCAAGTGTTGTTGTGGCTTATTGAAAATTATGAGATTATAGTTATTAGGCTGCGGGAATATCATTCCGACGGTCACGATTAAGAGGGTTGATGATGATTGATTTCCTCCTGTTTATTGTATGAGTGTGGA
>JAQGBJ010003794.1:0-11713 GCA_034698345.1 Sphaeridia pumilis | reverse complement strand
TCCAGCTTCTTTTTCATGCGAAACTCATCCATATTCTGTACGCACACCAACACACACTTCCAGCCGTCATGTATTCCCCAAGAAAGTAACTCAACTTTCTTTTCGCCAAAGACTGCCATGGCGGAGCACCAAGAAAAATGTACCCTAGCAGAGGTCTGTAGCTCAGCAACGGATCGAAAAAGCAGGATCAAGGTATTCAGTGTCACCGTCATTCGTTATCATGTCAAAAAATATACATACCTTGTGTACACACACATGTTGTTTATACACGCTCTTTTGAACCAGGCAAAATTTTGTGACGTTAAAAGGACAGCGTCTTAAAGCCCATGAAAAATTTGTACGTCAACTGTACATGACCGCTTCAGAGACAGCGGCGACGACGAGTTGTCAAATTGCTTGGGCAAGACAGTACATATTTTTTGAAAATGTCATGACGAGCTGAAATTAAAAGCGCTAAACTCAAAGCTTCTACCGCCAAACTGCAATTTGGAAGACCACATACGGGCAGCCACGGTTTATAATCTCTTAATTCATTATTTTGAATCCTCGCGCGCGGCGCTTCGGAAGCTCTCAAGAATACTCCATATTTTAGGCCTTGTTAACCGCTTCTGGTATTCGTGGTTGAGCCGTCGTCGTTTGTCGTCGTTGTTCACACTTGATATACATAAAAGCTTTCACCTGCTTAACTATTCATGATCGTGCTCTTGAGCCATACTTCTTGTTCAGATCCATCGACTCCATTTCAAACTCGAAGGCTTCTCCATAAGTTTTGCCATTATATGCTTTTACTACCGACTTGGTTCCTATAGGCAAGCTGTTAAAACTGGTTAATATTGCATTGCAGAAATGTGGGTGGGACTCGTTCTCACACTCTGTTACCTCAACATGACATCTGGTCTGCCGCCTGGAGGAGGAAGTAACTTGGCAGCGAAGGCGGAGGCTTCGAAACCCGAGTTTGTGGTACCACAAACAGCTGGCGGTGGCTCCAAGGAGACCACAGTGGAAGAATCAGTAGCGTCGACAAAAACAACAACTGTATCAGTGACCACAGGAATGAGCAATAGTGATCAGGGCGGCCTGACCTCCGATGTCAGAACTTCTTCACCAGCGCCTGTTTCGGACGACAAAAATCAGCCAACTTCACAACACCAATTCTACAATGAGCCCAAGGCTCTGACGGCATTTGCCACTAATCAATCCAGTAAGTGTGTATTTTTCACTATTTCCATCCAGCTCTTCATACATGAACAAAGCGTGTTATTATTCTCTTGAAAATCCCATTATCATTTGTATCCAACAACATACATCCAACTTTCATCACCGTAGTCTTTTCCTGCATTTTGGTTGGACGGCAAACCGGATTAAATCCGATAAAAAATCGGACACTCGAATAAAATTCCGCGTTGGCCAAAGTTGCCTACATACATCATCTCACTTTTCCATTCATCCGCATGTTCCCACGCTAATCGATCAATCATGGCGGCTATTGTCAAAGGCATCAACTCAACTGGTTTCTCTCCCATGTATTTCCATGCTCCATTGACTCACCAGTTTGAGCTTCCAGGACCCAGATCCATCCAGCTATTTTCTCCAGTATCATCATCCATCAAGCTGGACGGACAAGCTCATGTTCTTCTTCCTTTTCCTTCTTTCTCTGCCGGCTTTCACTTAAGCCTGACATGAAAGTTACATGAACTTGTAATTTGTAAGTCGAGGCGGATTTGCCGGGCGACGTATGCTTAATAAGGTCCAATGGGACCAGATAGAACGGAGAACACAATTCAAACCACCCGCGCAAAATTTCAGAGAATTTGGGACTTTTCAAAGTTGTAAAATATTCTTCTTAGCCCTCAACAACAAAAAAAGTAATTTAAAAGAATATTATTCTGAGAGGCGAATCCATGAATTAAATTAAGTTTAAGTAAATCGACTCAATTTTAGATCCGTCACCCGGATCTAGTCCAAACTTTGTGTAATTGAATTATTCAGGGGTTATTTTTCCGCCTGTCACATGGAATGGGGTTGGCTGAGTTTGAGTTGAGAAAGATATTAATTTTGTTAAACGGAGAAACCACACATGTTTGAGTCCAAGAGCTTTACAATAGCTTCAGTAAATTAGTATGAGAAACAAGGCATGGAGCTGGATTCAGGGCTATTAAAAAGAGCTAAATTAATACCAAATTTAGGAGCCGAGGGTTATATTAATTGGATGAAAGTTTGATGTGAGTTTAATTACTCGGTGGAATTTATTAAAACTTGAGGTATTTACTGAAACAAAAAGTTTACTGAGCCTAAACCACAACCATTATTTCCATGAAAATATTCAGTCCAAATTATTTTTGAACTCGTATAATCTACAATAGAAAAGCTGACTATTTTTACAACTTTTCGTAAAAGTTGCGTGCGGATGTACAATCTGTGCCATTTGACTTGGAGGAAGAAAAGAAGCCACAGACTAATTACTTCTGCCCCAACAACTTTGTCTCTCCCCTGCTTCACCTTTGACTTTGTTAAGTTAATCTAGTCAGTCACGAAATAATTGTAGCGAGCCTTATAGGCTTGGTTTCCTTACGAAAAAATTCCTAAATGGCAAACTTGTCAAGCAAACCAGTCAACTCAACTATATACTTTTGTCGTGACTTTTCTTCGGCCTCTCGTCGAATTATAGCTTTTGGTTAACCTCATTTATGAATCCCGAGACGGCTAACCGCACATAGTCAAAGTTTTTCCTCGCACAGGTGTGTGTCGTAACCCAAACTTTTGCCTCTCCATTTGATGCCATGTAAAGGAAAAGTTGGACGAAAACTTGGATGCCAAATTCAAGCTGACAGGTGTCTTCCCGTGACTTTTTTATGGCGACGTAATTTACGTCTGCCAAAGTTTTAGATTGGATATACACGAACAGGCGATAGAATCTGCTGAAAATCGGCAAAGAAGATCCGCCAAAAAAAGTTTCCACAATAACTACAGCTTCGGATGTCTTTGTGTCGGTGTCGTTTATCTTTTACTTATAGCAAATGGTTCGATAGTTAGATTCAAAAAAATCCATCCAAGGATATCTGAAAGTGCAATATGATGTTTGGATGATTTGGTATTGTGTTTCTGACAGGTGTGTAAGTAGAATATTCTGAAAAAATTCATGGAAGGCTTGAAAACAGATATTTTGAAGGTAAATCAAAATTGAATAAATTTGAGCTTCTAAAAACCTCCAGGAGAAAAGTGACACAATATTGAAGCTGACTAAAAAATATCGCTCAGCTCGTTGTTTTATTAAGGAAATGACATTAAATTTGAAATCAGGGTAGGAGAATACCTGCTTGCCATACGCTTTAAATGTATCACACAAGATTTTCTGTACAGTCCATTTGAGCGACTTTCGTTGAAAGTTTATGAGACAAGCGAGGAAATATAATAATAAGATGGAGATTCCAAAGCCGTGTTTACCAAAGAGAATCCGCGTGTCAACCATGATGGAATGTAATGGAGAAAACTTGTTCGAATCCCAATGTGTAAATGTTTTATACAAAATCCGAGACGGTGAATATACTGGAGAACAGAAAAAAGTAAAGAAAGAACAAGAACATTCTCCACGTATACAAGTCAGACTGAGCCAGAGCAACAGATTTCAATTTATGTATACAGACCGTCAGGGACCGAGTCACATTGTCTCTTTCACTTGTTTTCGCCTATCGCCATGTGACTGAAAGTGAAAGAAGAACCCGCAAACCCGCATGAATCAGCTCGTATTCCCTCCCCGCATGCAAAAGTGCGGAAATCAGTCTCGAATTGAAAAACCAAGGATACCTGTGGTTTATCCCATCGCCTGCCTTGGGACTTGACTGAAGTTTCGTTTTATATTGGAGCTAGGCGTCCTGAAACCTCAAACATCATAGACTGAAAGTCAAAGGTCTAGAACAAAAATGGTATTTGAAATTTGCCGCGCCGGATAGTGTCACTTTGATTAGTCAGGAGCCAGCAGAGCGTAAACAGAAGCTGCAGGTACAGACGGAAATAAAGGAAATTGAATTTGAATCTCGAAACAATTCCCGCCATTTACTTCTTGTAAAACGACACCCTTTTGTTTACACTTATACAAATACAGCGTTTCATTTGCACCATGTGACAGAAAGGTCCCGCTGGTGAAACTGTTGATAAGGGCAAAACAGCCATCTGAGTCAACACCAAGTTGAAAGCAGGCAAAGTCCATGAAGGGAGAAAGTATTCAACTTGCTATTGCAAATGGCAGCTCAAAGTGAGAGTAACTTTGGACAATAAAGTCATCAAAGTTTTTCTCAGACCTAACTTAAAAGTAACTGCAGCCTACGTTGTTCCTCGTCTGGGACTGTAAACGAAAGAAAGCAACCAACCAACTTTCATCGCCACTTGAGAAAGAAGAGTTTTTTAGTACAGCTTAAATACTGGAACTGGAAATAATGCATGGCTGTTGATGGGAATGCTGAAAAGTCTTTGATGTTTCTTTAGAGCAAAAGTTTGTCGCTTCATATGTGGGCTTAGGTACGGTAATGGGTTTAAAGTGAGCTTTGTACGAATCCAGATTAATTTTGAGCAAAGCAGTTGTAAAACGTTGTCATTTTTGCTATTTCCATGCCGAAACTTCGTTTAGAAAAATTAATTTTGCCAATACCGGGCTAAATTCTAGAACAATGTTTGAATCCAGTTTCAAGTTTCAAGCTCCATTTATTCCATCAGAGCAAGTGTCTTAAGGTACGCACCTACCCGACCTACTACATAAGCTTTGGATGACAAGACTGCAGTGGCGCCCTCTGCGTCAAAAAGTTGTGTATGTTTAAGCTCTCACTGTTTGCATAACGACTTTGTTACTTTACTTTGTTTATCCACTGCAATACATAACACCTACATGCATGAATAGCTACGGGCTGGCATAAACTTGGGCTACATTTCGATACCTCAGTAGCAAAACATCTACGCTTTTTGAGCTGCCGATAAAGCTCTTGCGAAAAGCCTGAAGTCGAGTCTTAAATTTCAGCGTATATTTATCGATCTTTGGCGTTCATCAGCGTAAAACTTGTAAAAGCCCGAATAAAACTGGGTCCAATTACACGTTTTTCGAGCCAAGCTTCTTCATTACATCCTGCGAAATTACTTGTCAGACTTGTAAAATGTGAGAGAGAAAAGTCGGCGTCATTTCCATGAGCCACAGAATTCTCTACCAAACACAATTGGAATTTACAGATGGAAAAAGAAAGATTTATGCGTGTGTTGAAGAGAGAGAATGAGAAAAAGGGAAACGAAAGTTTTCCAAAACGACAGACTCAATGTAACTCGAGAACGGAAGAAAAGATTCATTAGTGGCGTCGGCAGGTGAAAGTAAAACAAACGGTAATGAAGCTTGATATTTTAATTACTTGCCGTGGTTTCAAGTCTGTCTTTGATTTATCCTTCAACCAATGGAGTTACGTCAGTCACGGTAGAAAATTCAAATTTCACCTGCCTCTAATGACTATGTAAAGGAGTTTAAATTGGAACAGGATTCTAATTCTAATGTTCTTCTTTTATAAAGTCGTGTATGGTAATGGCAAAATAAATAGCAAAGTATAATGTAGAGTGTAGAGAAAAAGCTTAAACAAGTTCCCTGATTGAAACAGGAAATTTTCGAGCTCGACAACGCTCTATCGTAATTTGATTGCCGCAATGCGAAAATTTCTTCACGTACTACGATACCGCTTGAACACTAAACTTTCGTCTTGAACGCGGCTTTCTCTTGTGTTTGTATACGTCGAAACTTGTACACAGGGTTTATAACGTGTGAGTGAATGCTGGAACTTTGGATTCTGTTTCCCCCTGAGCGTTCGAGCGTACAATACGCTGCGAAAACGCTGCAGCAGTAGTAATGTAAGTAAAAGCGTTTTGCGACTCGTTAGTAATGCATCATTGAATTTCCGTCACATTACCAAACGTATTTACTCATCTACCACGTGCTTTGCGTGGGATCCAGTTTCTCAGAATTTTATCGTTTGTCCAAATTTTTGGTCGGCGCTGTTTTCAAGCTTGGGGTGTGCAAGCTGAGTGAGTTGTCGATGAGTATTTTCTTGGTACTTGAAGAGAATTTTGCGAGACCTTTTGTTGGGCTTTACCGGCTGCGCTTCTGCTCTTCAAAGAACTTAAGCTTGTTGAAGAAAAGCCCTTAAACTTCATATACAGGCCAACTTGAGTGAAGCAAGTGATTTTCATGCGCACAAATATATAACGGCTTGGACCTTATATGCACAAGAATTGCTTCTACAAAATGCATATGGTTTTTGGTCTCCAAGTTTTCTACGACTATAGTAAAAATGGTGAATGACGTTATTTCATCGTATTTAAGTATCGGTTCCGCAGGGAATTCAGAGGAACAAACGGGCTTTGTTTCCACACCTTTCACCACGAGAAAATGGGAAATTCCTTAGCATTGTATATGTAATGTAATGTACAGCAGTAACACAAGAAGTCATAGCGTCATTCAATATTATAAAAGAAAAAGCATTCAAGAATTCCTATTCACAGTCACTAGCCTCGCCGCGGTGCAATAATAATTCCGTATAGCCCGAAGGAACGTTCTTTCTTTAAACAGTCACCACGTGTACAACCCTGACAACCCTGTCATTTTCGGGCATTTTGGGGCCAAACCATTGAATGCTTTTGTGTATATGGGAACAGAGAAAGTTCTGTAGCTTTTTGCTTTACAACCAAATGTATGTAAAGGGTAAAATGGGCCATTTCGTGGCTTTAAAGGGAAATGAAAACTCCAAAAGGGTCTCGTTAACCGTCCAATCTGTGTAATCATCGGTGTGACTTGAAGACCAGGTCCTTCATTGCTTTACAAAATATCTTTGAAGCAAATTACAGCGTTTATTTCAAGTAGATTCACTGATTAAATTTTGAATTACAATGCATGTGTGAAGTTTGTATAGAATACCTATTTAGTTTTTGTATAATAGCGGTTGTGCTGTAATGGTGGCCATGACATTCCGGAGAAATTGTATTATTGTTTTGTTTTCTGGTACGCATTTGCCGAACACAGCAGATTTCGTGTATGTTTACAAGGTAGAAAGTTGAAGCTGGCGGCAGTGGCCATTGTTCAAAAGTGACGTTGGCAAATTGTTGTTTTGTGGTACACAAAAGCATGGGTAGGTGTCCTTGTTTTGCGGATTTCATGAAACAGGTGTATATTATATATTTTGCTGGTTTTATACAAACATACTTAGAAACTTGAATGGACAAACCACATAGCCCTGCTATATAAATATAAATCAAAGATTATTCTTTAACGACAAAACTTTGGCTAAGCAACAAACAAAACCGGTGAGTTTACCTTGAAATCTTCCTACCGACATAGAGGAAATTGCGTTTGCTTTTGGCGATTTGTCCGTGGTTGTATTCAGGCACGTGTAGACAAAACATGTTTTTGAAATAAAATTCAGAAAATATTCTAACAAATACTTCTTGGAAACATATTTGTCACAAAGAGGACAAAACGAGTCTTGTTTTTGTACTTTTGTTAACATATTCAGGTTCAGATTCTTATAAACTTTCGAGTCACACCTTTTCAAGAGTTGAGCAGGTTGCATGCTTGCTGAAAAGTTTTTCAAGATGAGGGACGTCAACGGTTGCACAAAGAAAATATCAAGTACAACACACAAAATAAACGTCGGAAAACCTTGAGAGAGACAAAACCAGAAAAGTTTGCGAATTTCTGCAAAAGGCAGATACTTGCTTCGATGCCAAAAACACACGTACTCGGAATCTGTTTTTGTTGTTGAAAGCGGGATTTGAGTGTGTTTTGCAAAATTCATACGAGTGTCAAGTGGTACTTGGCTGTCTGTTTGAATCAAAGGATTGAGCAAGTAACAAACCACTTCAGGCTTAACTTCAGCCACCAGACCTCGAAAAAGACCGAAGCGGCGGTTGGGCAAAAAAGCAAGGTCAATATTGTGGAAGGCTAAAAACAAATTAATTGGCCAGGTGGCTAATGCCCATTGCGGTAAAACAGAAAGCAGAATTGTAGAATACAGCAACTCGAGCTGCCCACGACTTCAAAAGCTGAAAGGGCTTCATGCGGTGTAACTTCTGAGGGGCTTGTCGTTATCATTACATGCGCTACATCGAATACTCAAGTTTTGCCAAAAGTTAACCCTTATTTGCTGCATTGGCTAAGTGAATGGGAAAGTTGAAATGTTGAAGGCGGCGGAAACTTTTCCAACTTTCTTTCTGATATTTTGTTTCTTACACAGTCTCAAAAACAACCCTACAAATTCACCGTGAAGTAAACAAATTTTTTTACCAATCGGTATTTTGTCTTGTTGAAACTTCAAAATGTATAGGTACTTGAGCTGCCAGCTGATAATGTAACGCAAGAGTTAAAATTTTCTTGAAGTGGTAACTCCAAAACTTGCGCTTTTAAAAGGTTTGGAAAATGCATGAGATGGTGTTGAAATGTTAAAGCTACAAACTTGCGAAAGTTCTGGACGTCCACGTGGAAGCAGTTCCAGTCGTAAGTGCGTTACCCAAGTTTCTTACGCGTCACCGTGAATGCTGCTGTTGAAACCAGATCCAAAAGCCCAAGTCGCTAGAGAAAGCTCCAAAATGTCCACGAATAAAGACATTGCATCTTATGAGAGCTAATGTAAAAGTACATGTTGAAGCGTGTGTCCTTTTAATTATGCAAGCAAGAGAAAGTTAGTGGTGCGTACCACATTTTCTATTGTTCCGTCTAATGAAACAACTTGCTTGAGGGAATATATTAATTAGTAAATCCAAGCTGAGCAGGAGGACCAAAGACTCTGACTTCGGGAACTTGGAGATGATGTTAAGAGCACAGAAATTAGATATACTTTCTCTATTAGCCATTACGGCCTGAGAAGTTGTTGAGCCAAAGCTATGTAGCTATTACATAAAACGTAGGATGTTCTTTGAAACTGCACAACAGACTAAGACATGTACAAAAGACAATGAAGTGTTACTGGTTACAAGACACCATAATGGAGATGTCAGCCAAGGCAAAATTAATAGGGTAAGGCGTAAATGAGGTTATCTCGTTTTAAAAAGTAGCACGTCTTTAAAAAATTATTGGCTAAGAGTGACTGTATCTCGTTTAAGCCATGGAACTTTGACGTTAATTTGCCTTAAGGAGATATTATACTTTCGGAGGGAAAGAAACTCAAGCTCAAGCTGGAGACTTCGTCAAAATCTAAAAATATGCCAAAAAGCTAACGCTGACGGTTCTCCACCTCCAAAGTCTATTCGTCTAGCTAAAAAATTGTGTGCGGCCGAGATTCCATAAAATATTGATTAGCTGAAAATCCTCTTGGAATAATATTCTTGGCACAGTAGCCCAGGTAGAGAAAGCACATTCTTTTACTATAGCTAGTAGGAAAAAGGCCAGAATTTGATAAGCTTAGCTTAACTGAGCTAGCCATAGAACCCTGCGTTGGCTAGACCAGATCTTGAGTGGAGATTGGAGAACCGTGCCTACTGCAAATGAGTCTAATAAAAACTCTTGCGGGCTGCAAAAACACCAATGTTATACTTACTACTCAAGAAATGAACGTTGTTGAAACAAGGCTCACAAAACTGTGAGAGCTCTGGGATAAAAAACTATAAAAATTCAACGTATATCGAAATATATCTATTGCTCCAAGCAATTTGTAGCCATTCAGTTTTTCCTCACCTAAGCCAAGGTGAAGAGAACCTGCAGTCTGAGTGAGTCTGGGTTTGAAACATCAAAATAGCCCAAGAAAGTTGGAATTCAGTATCCAGAATATTTTCTGCACCAGACTTGTCAAAGCATCAGCATGACTTTTCTCTGAAGAGAAAGAATGAACCAGAAAAAGACCTTATCGGAATTTCACCAAATCAATGAATACTGAATGTGTCGTGACTGTTTTGTATTCAAAGGTTTTTATAAAAAAACTAGGACTTGTGGCCAAAGCCCGCTCCGGATCTTTTTATGCCGTAAAATTTTGGAATATGACACGTGGATTTTTTTCGACTGGTTTTCCTCTTGACGTGTTGGAATTTTTCCAGCATTCGTATTCAATTTGGCTGGTATCACAAAACTTTACCTGGAAAAGCCAAGAGTATATATGTAGAACAATTTTTGGAATCCCTGTCCACCTCGCTAACATCGACACGAGGTTCAGTCAAGGAAATTATATGATAGAAAGACTGATAATAATGTAAAATACAAACAACAAAGCCAAGAACACGAAGAATATTTCGATTTTCGTATTGAAATTTATTTATCACCTCATCACGCTCCAATTTGTCCGCTGAATTTGGCTGAAGTACCTTTTTGGACTCAACGCCATATTTTTGAAGCAACAGGATGGAGTAGAATTTTACCTGCACAAACGAAGGGTGGCAATGATAAGCGACATATCACCAAGTTACATAGGTTGAAAAGCAAATATAGACTTTCCAGGAGCAAATTCTTTCTGAGAAGACGGGCATTGTGGACTTTTTATCGACTTTTGCAGTACTTGAAGCTCTGCATCGAATAATGGCAATCCTCGCCGCGCCTTCGAAAGGGACAGATGCTTTTCAAGCCCGATGAACCGATTCGGCTCGAGAGCTCTTCAATCGAACACTTGCTGTTTTGTTGTCTGTTCCACTATACGGATAAAGTACAAAAAGGATAACGAGACACAAGTGTATTTGCTCCCGCTTGGAACCGTGCCATGTAATTGTTATAACGAAGGATCTCGTTAAAGCCGTCCAGAGCAACACTCACGCTTGGAGAAAAATACACATCGCTCAAACCGATTTCGACTCAAGATTTTCCAACCATGATATATTATCAAAAGCTCAAGTTTAGTCAGTTCATGTTATGTTGTTAGCTGACGTTAAATGCCAGGGTTCACAGGTTTTGTGTCGGACTGGTGGATAACCAAGTGATTTTCTCCTGTCAATATGTTTGATTGATGTTTCAACGTGATATACACAAAGTATAAAGTGATAGCTTGCTAAAGGTAATTCTATCAAAATCCAGGCTCTAGAGACGTTACAGATAATCTTGCTCGTTTGATCTATTTGAATCATCAAAGTAATTCTGAATTGAATTTCCGACTATAAAAGTGTCTGGAACCTAGAAAGTGATCTGGTTAAAAGCAGTTCAAACAGCAATTAATGCCACTATCGACATTGACGCCAAAAAGCAAATGGAAACGGAAACAGGAGCAACTTAATTGATGTTAAAAATTTGAAATTTGATGTATAAACATGCCACGTGTGTCAAAATTGCTTGACAATCTTGACAGTGAGAACATAATATTAAATTCAATTCTCTTTCCAAATATTAGGTTTTCTGATTCGATGAACAAGTCCATTAAGTCCGCAGTAAACAACGGGGCTTTTGTGTTACTATAGTGGCTATTGATTTTTATGGAAAAAACTCTTTCTTCTTGATGTGCTTCAAGCGTAAACATATGTGAGAACAAAGGGGTATCGAATATTAAAATCCCGAAACTCAATTCCGCGGGTTTCGCACTACATTTGAGCACAATGTACGGTTTCTATTTCGTTTGAATTTTTCGACTGGAATTTTTGTGATATCATGCAAGTCTTATAATGTTCGCATTTTGTGAATCCACCTGTGTACAGAAGTTTGAAATGTATAAGTTCCAGTCTCAACTCATAAACACAAGTTCACAAATATTTCCAGTTTTTTAAAAGTAAAGTATCCGATTCTGAAAAG
>JAQGBJ010003793.1:0-11714 GCA_034698345.1 Sphaeridia pumilis | reverse complement strand
GGCGGCTAATGCATGTGGTGGGTGGGTGGATCCATTAAAGCTTCATCCCAAAGTCCTCTGTCTCAAGGCAAAAAGTTAATGGAAATTAACATTGGTTATACAGCTAATTCTTCAAGATTTCTCCTCCAGAAAAACGCGAGTTGAGACACTAATAAAAGAGGAAATTACATTGAAGCGTATGGGAAAAATTGATCGAGACGAATTGATTGATGTAAGAAGTTGATGAGATTTTGAAGAATCAAAAATTGTTGGGAACAAGTCTGATTTCATCCAGTCTGGTTGCTGTCTAGTACAAAAAATTCTTTGGAAAAAAATGGCAAAAAACTTTTACGTACCTTAAACCTTGTATGGCACTGCTTAAATGGCTATCTGTTCTGTCCGGCCAAACCGCAAGCTAACAAGATGGCGAATTATCCACAGTTCTTCGTCAGTCAAAGTCATAAGTGATTCAAACGTCTCGTGTGTTATTTATGGCTCATGTTTTGGAAATAAGGCTATCGGATTATATCAGATCCAGTTCCTATAGCATAACATGTGGTTAATCATGAATATGACGAGGTCCCATGGACATGTACGAATCATAATGTATTCCTATAGGCGTGTAATTTTTGCCATTTTAAGAAGGAAATTCTTGAATTCCATGTGAATTCGTCCGACCTCACCTGTTGTACAAGCCAAGGCGTTTGATTATGATGAATGTGACTTTTTTGTCAAAAGTAAAAAAATCTCAACGGCTTATAGCTGTTGATTATACCGCACGCTGCTGACCACTGGAACTTGTTCCAATGATGAGCGCATTTCTGAATTTAAAACAAGGTGAGCAGCAAGCGCAGCGCAGCGCGCTGCGCTGCGCTGCGCGCTTCTTGTGGTTTTCCGAAAAAGAGCTCACAGGCAGGCAGGTGATAACAATGTACATCCTGGAAGCTGTGTGTTGTAGGTAGTGAACTAATTCTGTGATTAATTTGATCCGGAAGCAGCTGCGATAAGCAGGGTAACAACACGAATTGCAAATTAAATCATTTCACGCTATCCGCCGTTACTTTTCGTTATATACATCATAGATGTGGGTTTTTGTAGCGGAAACCATCAAAATGAGCTGTATATTTCAAAAATTAAATCAGAGCAACAGAAATCTCGAAACTGATTTAGTTTTTTAACCTAGTGAATGGAGGAAACTTGGGGTAAACACGAAACCCTTCCTGATCTGCCAGTACATTGCGAAAAATTCCCATGACTTATTGGAAGGTAAAAAGTGGGCTTTGAATTGGACGGTATAGGAACATGTACAGAAGTTTTATTATTGTTGCTTTTCTTATTATTGAAGCTAGTTAGTTCGGCTGTGGGTTTTATGGCAGACTTCGAGTGTTGAAATTTCAAGCAAAGTTACCAAGAATTTGTACAGTAAATTTTGCAACTCTTGTGAGCCAATTTAAAAATACGCTCGAGGACTTGTCGGCGCGCGGCGCTGCGGACGGACATGAATTTTGGTATTGATTAATGAAAAGCACCAAGTATAAACTAGTAAAACACAGGTCATGAATCATGATTATGATTTAAGTGACCACTTTTAGTGGGAGTGGCCTCTCTGTTGAGGTTGGCCGGTGGTCAGTGAATGGGTCATTGAAAATGCGCGTATCGATGGGTCGGTCAGACGTGTGTATTGTTCTCTCTCTTTTTCTCTCGTCGCTTTTAATCACAAGACAGACACGCGCTTACAAAAAGCTTGTACGTTTCCCGGGTATAAAATTGAACAGAGATAATGTGTGTGGTTTATGGGACTTTTTGTACGTGTTTAAAAGCCAAAGAAGGAAGAGTTGAAGTACACTAAAAGCATACGTAATTATATATGGCCGTAACTGGTAACGGTAAATATACAATTCAACTTCGCAGACACAGTCTGTATTTTCCATGCCAATTTGCCAATTTCCATGTAAAGTAAAATGTTATTAGAAACTTGGAGATTCACAAGTATAGATAGATTTCAGCTTTCTATCAATTAAAAAGGCATGTAATTTGAAATGGATATTTTTGGGAGACCAAAGAAGTGGAAGTCCATCGACGGAAGCCCAAACCTGTTGAAACTGAACTTGTGAACACCTGTTGAAATGTTGGTTCGATCGTGAACAAACAAAATGGATTCAGATTACAGTAAGGGATCCGTGTAAATTTCCGGTCAACCAATACAATTTTTTCCTTGGCGTGAACCCTTTATAAGGGCAGCAGTGCGTGATCTTGCATATATCACAAAGGCAACAATTCCAAAAACAAGTGTACAAAAACCCTGACTGATTTGTATTCAACAATGCTGTTGCTGAGAACTTGAAAAAAATCAGTTATATACAGTTTTACTCTGTCAATCGCGTCCAGATTCAGCGTTTGATTTCACCGACATATATTCGTGGTTTTGAATTAATTCTTCGAAGAACCTGAATTTTGGTTCTGAAGTACTTTTTTTCCTGATGGCTCGAAGGTATAACGTTAAGACTTTAGTTTGTATTGCTCAACGAGCTTAATATCGAGTACTTGAGACATTCCTACTTACAGTGCCAAAATCAGTCAAAAGTCAAAGTGACGCAACGGAGCTGTAAGGAGTGAGGAGAAGATGCTGAAGAAAGAAACATTGTGCGCATTCGTACGGCTTCTCTCCCTTGGCGAGTATGTATTGCGCCATGCATTGGAAGGGATGTTGCGTTTTTGGCAATGCTTTGCCGTATACAGAATACAGACGTGTGTTGTGTAGCTATCTAATCTTGGAGAGATGCGATTGCAATTAAAAATGTATTTGTTACGGTCTGGCAGCATTGTTTGTTAATGTACAACAATGCAAAATGTGAAAATGTTTGTGAAAATGTAGGCAACTATAGGATTTTTATTGGACTTCAGAATATTGATGTTGATACAGATTCAGCCTGTTTTCATGTTCCTGATCAGATACTCGGGCATTTACCGTTGGAATACACTTGACAAGTGTCGTAAACTTCGCAGTAACCTCAAGTGATGATGATCTGATCTTTGGCGTTTGGCTGCTGACCTCATTGTCCAAATTTTACGGGCTTTGGAAGAATCGTGTAGGATTTTGTGGGTTTGGATGGCATGTGTTTTATTACAGAAGAGAGAATGCATCCAAAGTATGGTCTTGTTCCGTTAGCTTTCAGAAGTTCTCAAGTTGTAATGATCGGATTTATTACAGAGAATCAAAGACAGAAACGTGTTGATTTGAGCGTGAGAACTTGCGTAAAGTTTCAAGGCGAACAAGCTGTGAATTAAAATACCTGAAGCGATAAAACGGCTATATACGGAAGAGATCCAACTACTGATATCAATTAGAACATTTTTAAAAAACGACTAATTAAGAGCCTTATCTGCCCACCGAACCATGTAAAATACTAATAGCTTGCAATGTTTACATTTTGACAGATGACGACTACGAAGCTGGTACTTCCGGCGATGGCTCAACGTACCGTGGCGCAGGCGCAGGAACCGGAAGGAGTCCTGATCAAGAGTCCCTCTACGCCGAACCAATATACAACCAGTCAACGAGCTGTGGGTCTTCGGACGGAAGCTTATACAACCATGGTAAAACTGGAGGCCGTTTAAAGAACTGGTCTCCTGTAGCCTCATCCTCTTCGCCAACGAGCTTCCAAGAAGAAAGTCATTACAACGATTCGGTTTGGAGCTTCGATCAGTCTTCTTCAGCTTATTCGTCTTATGGGCCGTCAGCACCGAGTTCAGGGACGTTTGTCACAAAAGAAGGGCCTACTATTGGAGGACTTCGTGTAAATGGTATCATTGCCCAGAGACGGGTTTCGACAGACCATCCGGTTTTGGGACCTCTGCCGCCAACTCCCAAGCCACAACAGTTTCAACAACAACAACCTTTTCATAAACCAGCTGCTGCTGCGGGCATAGTGTTCAATGGAGACAAGACTTTACCACCGCTACCTCCTGGACAAAATCCAGGAATTATTGGACCTGTGCGGGGGGATATTGGAAAGATATCGACTATTGCTAAATCAGCTGGACGAAAATTGGCAAAAAAGTTGTTGTCGATTCGGAAACCTTCGAGGGCGGAGTATGAGCAGGAGAAAAGAGTGAGTTCTCCGGTGGAAGTGGTTAAAGCGCCTCAAGTCGTTAATGCAGCACCGCCGAACCTCCTGGACCATGAGGCAGATCGAGGAAGGAATCGGTACAGGAGTTTGGGCGATATTCGATTGGACGTTGGAGGAAATGGAGGTGGAGCTAGCAGACCAGGAAGCAAATTGGCTATGAAACGGTCACTGTCTCGACCGAATATGCCGCCACCGAAGCCTCCGGCGCTGCTGTCGCTGCTTCCGGAACCGCCAAAAATGCCACTGCCTCCACTTCCGGGCACTCCATCTTCGCAAGGGTCGCAAGTGTCAGCGTATGGAAGAGGACCGATGAAGAGTGTGGAACGGAATGATACCTTTGACGATGATGACGATTTCGAAGATTCTGATTTCTACGAGTCGGATACTGAGCTAATTCGGAATTTTGTGTCGACGGTGCAACCGATTTATGCGATGGAAGAGGAACCGCTGTATCAGTATTACACTTATGGCATTTCACTAACGGTAATTGAAATTGAGTCTTTGTTAATAAATTTTCTAGGAATAGGATTCAAAATTTTGATATTTTAACAGCCTGAAGACGACGACTACCAACCAGTAATACCAAAAAACCTGGGACTGACGTTGGAAATGCTGGTTCCACGGACAGGCCAGCGGACACTTTGGTGCCAACTTCCTGAAGTCATGAGTTCGGGGATCCTAGGCGTTCTATCAGACAAACAGAAGCAGTTGCAAGAGGCCATTTTTGAAATCCTGACTTCTGAAGTTTCCTACCTCAAGTCACTGGATGTCCTCATTTCTCTGTTTTTTGACTCGCCGGAACTTAGCGCTGTTTTGAGCCAACAGGATGTTGAGTTTGTCTACGGCAATATTGTTCAAGGTACATTTGATGTCTTGTTCGAAGCATTTTGGTTTGAAGTTCTTGTAATGAAATTTCGTTGATTTTTAGTCAAAGAGTGTTGCCAATCGTTTCTGTCAGTCCTGCTCAAAAAGTGGGAGCAAAGCTGGTACATTCAGGATATCGGCCAAGTCATCAACGAACACGCCTTGACCAAATTCAGCGTTTACAAGGAATATTGCAGGAACAAGCCGCATCAGGACAAAACACTTCAGCGATTGAGGTATCATCAAAAATACATAGAGCTACTTTTAGTTTTGAAAAATTTTACAGTATTTGAAACTAACGCTGAGCTTGTATTTCCAGAATCACCAATGAAGACTTCGTATCGATAGTCAAAACCATCGAACAAGACCCCAAGTGTCAAATGCTGAGGCTCGATTCCTTCCTTATGCTGCCAATGCAAAGGATAACACGACTTCCGCTTCTAGTCAATGCTGTCATTCAGCGGACCACGTCGTCTCAGGAAAAGGCTAAGTGTGAGGAAGCGCTTCGAAATCTGACTGCCGTAAGCCCTATTTTCAGAAATACATTTCTGAGCGCTATTGAAAATTCTATAAGCTTAAATGCTGATAAAACTTTTACGAGCAGCTCGTCATCGACTGCAACGAAGCAGCACGAGAAAGTCAAGACGCTCAGGACACTTTGGAAATCATAGAAAAACTGGAGTTGCCTCGCCATATTCGACCTTCTGACCTCGGAACATTTGTAATTAAAAATGACTTTTTGAAGAACCCTTTTGATGCCGACGGCGGTAAAAATGGGAGCCCTTTGAACGGCCAGCTAAATTGGACGTTTAGGAAGAACAAGCGGTCCTTCTACTGGCTTATCATGTTCAGCAACTACTTGATCATTGCAAAGAGGAAAAAGTAAGAATTAGGCCTTTGAAATGAATTATGATAAAAGAAGTGCGGTCACTAATCCATGTGCTGGTTTACAGTTCTGACAAGCACCAAGTAGTGGACCTGGTTCCAACACCTGAAGTCCAAATCAAACCGCTGCCCAACATTGAGGGCGGATCCAAAGACTTTGACAACTTCTTCATGCTTCACTTCACTAACAAAGATTCTGTTTATGTAAGAAAAGAAATCGAAATTATATGAAAAAATGAAATCAATTTAAAATCTGGTTTGTAAAACTCCAACAGTTCCTCGGCGCGCGAACTCAAGCGGAGCTCGACCGCTGGGTCTCCAAACTGGAAGGCCTCCGTCCATCGAAAGGTTTTCGAGTTCAGGCTTCTTATGTTTACGCAGCGCAGCGTCCAGACGAGCTTTCCTTCGACGTCGGCGATGTCATTCAAGTCACACAGACACAGCCTGACGGCTGGCATTTTGGTGAAATTGTCAAATCTACCGACGGCACTAGATCTGGTCAAGGCTGGTTTCCAGGGAATTACTGTTCTAAATTATGCTAAAGTTAGTTAGTTTATGAGGACTAGAAACTAGAAGCGCATTCCAAGTTTTACAAATTTGCTATTTTATTAATTACGAATGACTTATGCTTGTGCGGTTTACAAGCCTATTGCGTTACACTGTAATAAATTGAGACTGAATCACGCAGTACTAGAAGAAACTTGCTATTATAGAAGTTGTAGATTCCGCTCCTAATGATAAAGTTGTTAAGTTATTAGAAACCTCAACAGTTTCGGCGAGGAGGTCTTGAAGGTCCAGCGTCGCATCCGCAGTCTTTGTTGTTGCTGCATTTGCAGGTCAGTCCATCTGACCTCTGAACGACAATAGTTGGCTGAAGGTTGGAACAGCATTCGTCTTCGCATTCACATTCGTCTTTCTTCTTCGTGGGACAACATGGCGGTGGTGGACAGTAGATGACTGGAGGAGGGCATTCGAATCGGAACGTGTCTGGGATATCTGGCTTCGGGACGAAGACTTTGATTTTGAACTCGTTTTGACCAGGGCAGCATTTGGGGGCATCCATCATTCCGGTACAAAGTGGAGGTCCTTGAGGTTCTTCTTCTTCTTTTTCGCACTCTTCTTTAGCCTGTTCGTCGCAGATTTCCTCACATTTTTCGTCCTTTTTCTTTGGGGGCGGGCAGCCACAGCGAATCGGTGGGAGCTTGCCGTAGTCGGCGCATTCTCGAAGGTGGTCTTTGAGTCGCTTGTGGCAGTCGCAGTCGTCGTCCTGCTGAACGATCTAAAATACGAAAAGTGTTGAGTTAACTTGCATGGAACTTAAAGGGCAATATAACGCTGAACAGGTGAGGTCTTACTCCACACAGTTTGTTGAACAAGTCCATTTTGAATTTGGAGAACTAAAATACTAAAAATTGAAACTAGAATTTTGAAGGATGGTTAATACAAGATTCTACTAGATGAGACCTATTTGAAAGTGAAGCACCGAGTTCTTCCATTATCATGGCAACCGAGTAAGATGCGAAATATTTTTAATGACAACCACTATCGTTACTACATTCCAAAACGGTGACAAAATAGGAACTTTGGCAACTATCGTATAACATGAATCTCAAAAATGTACTATTTAGATTTAACATATCCTACGGTAGTTTTGGCATAAACATTGGCTTTAACTTAAGCCCTTAAGTATAGAATTTGGTCTATTCACAGTCTAATGTCATGTATTGCACTTGTCATTGGAAATCTCACAAGCTATACCCCTCTATCTGATTGAGTATAATGTTACCGTTACATATTAAATACTTTGAACAGTATGGAATGAATATTCCAGGTTGACAGGATGGAAGTACGAAGGAGACTTGACAAAAAATAACAGTGAGCAAAAAACGGTACGCAATCACATTAGAAAGTGCATAATCAAAACAAACTAGTATGACTTAAAGCTTCGAGAACGACTCGATCCATTGTGGTCCCCAGTGCGTGATGACGTAGTCATGGTAGTACATCATGATACAGAGAGGCTGACCAAGTATAAGTGATGCCCACACGACGACATTTCCCCAACGAGGACGTTCGCCATTCTTCCCAACAATGATTTTGCACAAAGTAGCCAGTGGCAGCTGAGCCATCATTCCACAGAACGCCCATATCTACAAGACAATAACATTTTTTGTCAAATAATGCACAGCAATAGAACACAACATGATGTGCATTTTTATTCAGCACTCACCTTGAATGTCCTCAGAGGAACCGAAACCAGATACTCGTGGAAGAAGGCCGAGAAGAAGAAGACTGTTGAAGTTGCAATGAATTTGGACCCAGTGTTCTTGATTACAGGAATGTACAGATGTCTAACAGCCCAACGATGCACTGGCGAATTCCAAGTCCTCCAGAATGTATCAATGTCCTTAGAGTTCCACCAGTCTTGGTAAAATTCACGATCGGCAAACCGGAGGATTTCTCCAAGGATGTTCATAAAGCAATGGAAGTACAGGTAGAACCAGACGAGCCAGATCAGATGGTTAGGAATCTGCGTATAAAAATTGATTGTAAGCTTTCAAGGATGCCGGCAAACTTCATAAAATAAAACTATGGTATCAGCTTACAGCAAGCTTCAATAGACGTTCCTGAATCTTGATAAAGTCCATATTGGAAAATGGTATCAAAGAATTCTTGACAGACGGAATGATCCATTGTTGGATCAAGGCTATGACCAGTTGCATCCCGAAGACAAACTCCACAATTCGTTTGAGCAAGAATCTTTTCCTGATTCTGTCAGTCCTTGGAAAATTTAGCTCGTAACATAGCGTTGGAACCATAACGAAGTAGTAAATATCTTGTACATAGAGATTGTCTGGGTACTGCACATCAGGGGCTGCCAATTCCCGTTCTCTGTCCACTGGCAATTCGTCGACAGGGCTGTGAAGACTTCCATTTTGGATGTCACCATTTCCATGGGGCTCGTAGGAGCCTCCAGAGCCTCGACGCTTATGTGTTGGTTTGTGTGATTGTGACTCTCTACACCATTTGTTTACCTGCAGTCAAACAACAGACACATGATTATCAGCAATCCACACTTGACTGATCTACCGTCTCAGTAAACAATCAATCAATCATATCGATTACACTAGCAATCTCACCTGTGCATACGACCAGAGTTTGAGGAACAATACTGAATATGCCGCACAGACATTCGTAGCTCCAATCAAAGAAAATGTATTGGTATCCCACGTAGTCAACACAGCGATAGGTGTCAAAATCAGCGTGAAGAGGTTCACAAACTGCAATGGCAGAAAACAAATCCTAAAGTAACTTTTCTCACAACGTTTTCAACCTTCAAACAACATAAAACTTACCTGAGCCAAAGCCCCTTGCCTATGAGTAAGATATCCTCCAGCAAGGCCTTTTTCCACCAAAAGAGCAAGCAAAATATGGACATTCGAATCTGTAAAACAACAATCACCATCATTATTACATCACCTTTGCAAACGAGTTCAGCTCATGAATAACTTCAAACTTACATGCCAAAAGAATCAGCGAAGGTGGTATCCCATCAAAACCTTCCCCAAAGATTAATCTCAGCCAAACAAAAGGATCTATCCTGTTTCCATATTTGATGAAATTTTCCAGGAATAATCTCACTCCTCCAAGACACAACAGCAGGAAGCCCCAGTTAACGAAACCACCAAAATCGTTAAAGCCCGATGACCATGAAAACAACGAGTCGCAAGGTCGATGAATCCTAGAGTAAAAAGCACAAGCACAATTAATTTTGTTTTCAACTTCAAAATTGCATCAAAACACACGCGAATCTGAACGCAAAATTTCATCCCTCTGATACTGCAATTTTCAATATCAAAATTATGTTATTTATAATTCGATTTGAAACTTACGGTTTGTCGGGTCGGCGATTTCGTTTCTTTTCCTCCAACTGTTTAATTTCTTCAACGCGTGTCGTTGATTTGGTTCGACGGAGGGTCGTTTTAGTTTCCTCCATTGTTAAAAATTGACAAAATTTCCAGCTGGAATTCGAATCTCCCGCTCGCCCCCAAGGTTCTCTACTCTATGCTCGCCTTCAAAAACTCAATGAATCTCTGTGAGCGCATTCACTATTACTGCCAATTAAATTCCTTGACTTGATTGCACTTTGCACTGAACGTCATGTGTACTACTTCTAGGCTAACAGCAAAAACTAACTTTCTGAACTGCAATGATATACACAGATCCAACAGGAAGCTTGCTGTCTAGAGTTAACGTTAACAGACGTCATTTAATTAATTAATTAACAACTACAGCCGACGCTTGGCTGTGAGGAAGTGAGGTTTGGGTAAATGGTATAGCTTGTTGGTAGCCTCACTATCAATCCTTGTGTGAATTTAATGCTAGCACACGAGCTTTAGATAACAAAACATACTCCATCACTATCTCCATTGTTAAGCCATAGATAAGCATTCAAAGCAAATCAAAAGCTTCTAAATACTATTGAAATGGCTTCTACGGAATCGACTCTTGAAGACACGCAAACCTCGTACAAACATTCACTATCATCACTACAACGTACAGGTCAAAGTTCAAAATGTTATACTTGGCACTTGACACTGTTGCTTGACTTCATACTGAATTTTCTAATGGGCAAATCGCTTCACCCGGATCCCGACATGAAGACAGGTCCCAGGGACGACCTTTACCCTCCAAAAATTGACGATTCTAAGGATGAATCATGGAATAGCGTCAGCTAAACCGAATATTTTCCTTACTCATTAATTTAAGGCACATGACATGCTGGAAGCTGGAGATCCTTTCTAGGAACCGTAAGAGCGGTAGCATAACTGGATAACAAGTTTGCAATATTATGCCGATTAACTCCTGGAGGTTGAATCAAAGATACACTCTTATCTGATCCCCTCAGATAAGCTGGAAGGCTCTGATAATTTTGTTTTCACAATATTTGATACAATACAGAAGTTAATTGCACTAGTAATTTTGCTATTGCAACCTACCCTGACATGACCCGAGTTATTGGCAATTCTATCCAACAACAGGTTTATTGACTGCATCCAATTAGTACCTTTCATTCCTACGTAACATTTCGTTTGTTTACGTAAAACCACCCGCGTTAGAGCTTTTAGTGATTAAATTAAACTGTCGAAACTAAAAAAGTATGGCTTACTCCATCCAGTCCTAATGTTAAACATAGGAAACGTTGAGTTTTTACGTTCTACCATAGTGTATCAGATCCTAGTACAGGTTTGGGATTACATGACAGACAAAGTTCGAAACAAGTTTTTTTCTAAGCGGTAAATAGACTGATCTAAGAAAATATCTACTCTAGCCCTTTTTTACAATTAATAAAATAAAAATGAAGTTATATCACGCACATCATGTTCATCAGTAGCCCAAGCTAGGCTTGGGGAGTGAGAATGAAAATACAAAAATGTTGCTGGACTTCTTGGAATTAATAGGCGGTGCCTTAGGAATAAATTAGCTAGGGGCCGTGCGACGACGAATGACATTGCGAAATTGCGATGACGGTATGAGAACTACCAAAGGTCGGTCTGAATGGCTACAAGGCTGCAAAACAAAGGAAAGATTAATGTTATATAACTGATTGAAACCAAAAACAAAAGGCTAAATTAATACGCGGTTTCGCTGATCGGTTCTCAGTTACAGTACACATCTTTGTTTGGACGTTCAAGCATACAAAACTCCTGAGAATCATCAGGGAAAAATTCCCACGCCTCTCACATGCTTACCTAATGTAACTGTCTGAGTTAGAGTTACTCTTTTAATTGACGTCTTGCTGTCGCATTCTTCAGTACTTGGTTTGGGTAGGTTTTCTTGCAAGATACAGTCACG